>PVJI01012848.1:0-49969 GCA_004026765.1 Micronycteris hirsuta | reverse complement strand
GGTAATGTAATTATGATGTGCCTTGGTGTGTTCCTCTTTGGGTCCCGCTTCTTTGGGGTTCTCTGAGCTTCTTGGACTTCCAGGAAGCCTATTTCCTTTGCCAGATCTGGGAAGTTTTCCTTCATTATCTGTTCAAAAATACATTCAATTTCTTGGTGTTCCTCTTGTCCTTCTGGCAGCCCTATGATCCGGATGTTGGGTCGTTTACAAATGTCTCTGAGGTTCCTGAGACCCTCCTCATTTTTCTGAATTCTTCTTTCTTCCTTCTGGTCCACCCCACTGGTTTGAGATCCAACCTCCTTTTTTTTCCTGTTGGTTCCCTGTAAATCTTCCTCCATTATCCTTATCGTATTCTTCATCTATTCAACTATTTACATCCACCTATCTTCCAGTTTTGTTAGCATTTTAATTACAAGCATTTTAAACTATGCATCTGATAGGTTGACTATGTCGTCATCCGTTAGTTGTAATTTGTTCTGATCTTTCATTTTGGCCATTTTCATTCTTTTTATCTTGGTGCACTTGTTGGCTGGCAGGTGCCTGCAACCTGGGTCGCTTTTTGGATGACGTTGCCTCTGGGGGCGGGGCCTGGGAGGAAGCAATGGCAACCTCCGATCACCTCGGGCTTCCGTCACTCCTCTGCTCCCCAGCTCCCCACCGCCTCCTCTGCCAGACTGGGTTCTGCTGGCTCAGCCCTGGCCTCTCTCTGGCAGCGTCGCCAGCTTGCGGGATTCACCCGTTGTTCGGGGCCACGCCCTGTTCAGGCACTGGCGGCGTGAGTCCCTCCGTGAGACCTGCCTCTCACTCCGTTCCTCCCCCCGGTTCTGCCCCCCTTACTGGCCTGGATGTTCGTCTTCTCCAACCTCCTGGGTGTCGGACTTCCCTTCAGTTCGATTCTGTCTGTTCTGGTTGTTTAATTTTTCGCTACTGCGTTCGTTGTTTAGACACTCTGGATGTGCGGGCAGCGAATGCGACCACCTACGCCGCCATCTTGGCAGAAGTCTCCATTTCAATGCTTTAAAAATATTAAGCCATTGTTTTCTTACATCTAGTGTTGCCATTGAAATGTTTGATTTTTGTTTCTGTGTAGAAACTTTTATAATTCTCTCTTTGTCTTTAATGTTCACAAATTTTACTATAGCATCTGGGTATGAGAGGTTTTGCTTTTACTTTCCTTTTTATCATACACATCATACTTGACACTGTATGAAGCACCTGTTTGGGTCAGTGATTCATCTTTAAACTCCTTACAAGAACAGGCATTGTGGATATTAGTCTCTCCCATGGCAATTTTCCAGCCCTGGTGGTTTAGAGGAACAGAAGTGAAGACAATGCTAGCACTCCTTGTCTATTTTTGTAAATGCCTCACTTCTATAAAGCTTTTGCTCTGCCCTATTACCCCAAAGACCCTGGCATCAGAGACCTGGGCCATAATAGCTGATTTCTGTGGTGAGGGATCTGTCAGCTATTGACCCAAGACCATGTAAGAAAGAAGCAAGAAGAGAACACAAAAGATTTTCTCCAACCTGTCCTCTCACTGCACCTGCAGTGTCTTCCTCAAGCTACCCATTTTCCCTTTAATTTGACCTCCACCTTGACCCTACCCATACACAGGAGTTCACTATACCATTCACTCTCTCCAGGAAGTTCATGCCATTTTTATTGGTTTCTCAAATCCATGCTTTCTTTTCACTTCTAGTGTCTCTGAGGTTGATTTGAAGAGAGAAAGCTAGAAACTTATCCTAATTCCGTCCTACTGGGAAGCCAAAAATCATACATAGGAATTTTTTAATGGCCTTATAAAGATATTGGTGTATTAAAAGAAAACTTTTGGACCTGAAAGAAAGGGAAGATATCTTCACTGTGGCCTAGAGAGGAAAATAAATTAAGACAAATGCAACCTGGCTGGCCCACCCTATTCACATCCTATAGAGGCTACAAGTTACTTAAAACACCCTCCAGCAAAGACATGACCTAAAGTAACATTTTGGGCCCTGGCTGGTGTGGCTCAGTGGATTGAGTGCCGGCCAGCAAACCAAAGGGTAGCTGGTTGGATTCTCAGTCAGGGCACCTGCCTGGGTTTCTGGCCAGGTCCCCAGTAGGGAGCATGTGAGAGGCAACCACACACTGATGTTTCTCTCCCTTTCTCCTTTCCTTCCCCGCTCCAAAGTAAATAAATAAAATCTTTTTTAAAAAAACAAAGTAAAATTTTGGAGTTCCCTGAAAAGTTACCTAATCAGGCATTGCCTTGACTTCTTCCAATGGTTCACAGGGCTCAGGTAAGAAGAGAGGTTAAACAAAGCTGTCTTTCCCAGCCCCTTCTAGTCTAGCTCAAAAGCACATTGCACATTAAACACAAATGAAATAAGACTGTCTTGGGTGTGCTCTATTGTTTTATTTTTTTCCCTGAAATCTTCATGGATTGTTTATTATCTAAATAGTGATTTGTGTTAGGGATTTTTAGGGATGTCATCGTTTAGGCTGTTTTTAACATGTAAAAGCACAGGGTAAAATAGTCAAAGGTTATTTATACCTGCATAGCTCAGTGCTGCTGAGCCAACATTACTTTTATTGAGCCCAAGGACCAGTTAGAAATCATAGCCTCTGGGCATATTCTTAGCCAGTGCCCAAAAGAAACCATCAGGGACTATGATTATACTGACAGATACCAGAAATGAGAATAGAAGTTCTAAAATCTCACATGAGAAATTTGATGGGTCTGAGTTTGTGCTCCTGCCTTTTCTAAAGAAAAAGTAGAGATGCCTAGCCTTTTAAAATAGTCATAAGAAAATCCCAAATCCAAATCATAAAGGGCCATTCTAAAGGGCAGAATATGGAAAATACTAACAGAGGATAATACTGTTGGCAGTCAAAGTGGATTGATCCAGAAACAATACATTCACAAACTACCTTTATTATCTGCTTCTTAGACTTCGTTCCCTATAGCATCATCTACCTCTAGAGGCAACTCTGCTCATTAGTATTAATTAAATGTGACTGTGAACATGTAGAGAGATGAATAACTTCCTTGGCCTGACAGCTGTGCTGTAGCTGAAGTGAACAAAGAGGATGAAGGGCCCAGTCTACCACACATGAATCATGATCCCCTTCTCCAAATCGGCCAGAGCATTTTAAAAGTATTTTGGGAACTTCCCAAGGAAGCCTTTTCCATCTATCCTCTTCACCCCCATTCTAACCACTGCTGCTATCATAAAAGGGCCATATCTACATAAATCAGTGTATAAAATTGGGGGCCAGATTTAAAAAGGGTAAAAATTGAGAAGTAAAGACTAGTGATCAAGCATTGAATTGCAAGGTTGAAAGAAAAACAGTTTGCCCAAGAATTTTCCCTGTTTGAACCGTAGACAATGGAAATATATATTTTCATATAATAGAACAATGTATGTTCATATAATCTGCCTGTACAGATTTAAGATGGGTCAGAGAAAATTCTTGTCCTATTTTAGACTGTTGGGCAAGATGAAGAAAAGAATGGATGTCAAAACACCTCCGAAATTTTTCCCTGGCCAGGTAGCTTGGTTGGATGGAGTGTCATCCCATCCACCAAAAGGTTGTAGGTTTGATCCCTAGTCAGGGCATGTACCTTTGTTTTGAGTTTGATTCCGGTTGGGGTGCATATGGGAGGCAACCAATTGATGCTTCTCTTTCATCTCTCTCTCTCTCTGTCTTTTACTCTCTCTAAAATCAGCAACATGTCCTCAGGTGAGAATTAAAAAAAAAAAAGCTCTGAAATTTCAGAACAGAAAATAGGGAAAACAAATTTGAAACTGTCATTTCTAATCATGACATTTCATATAGTTTTCAAATCCAACCTTACAAAAAATTAAAAATTTATCCATATCATGGTTTGTGGGAATCACCTGAAGATTTTAAAATCTGATTTTATGTATTCAATTAATTATATAATCAGAGTACCTACATTAACTTGGGTTTACTATCTCATTGTCTGTGTAACTTTATTAGCATAGCTCTACTATTCTAGGACACTCTTGCCTGGAATGACTTGATTGATCATTATAAGAAATTCCTAAAAAAAAACGATCAAGACTTCACAGTTGGCTTATACTTCACTGAGACTTTTCGAATGTCTTACCTCAAATTTCTTGCTTCACTCTTTCTATCAGTCCTAACCTGTTATATCATAATCCCTACCAAACCCTAATCAAGCCTCTGCTTATAAAGCCCCAACTTGAAAAGAAAAAGCTTCAAATTTCCAATAAAATCTGACTTGTACTCTTCCTCAAGATGTATAAAACTCTGTTGAGATGTGGTTCCCCTTTGCTGTGGGGTAAACAGTAAACTTTTTTATACCAACAGGTTGTGTTGGTGATATTTGAGGAGCATTTGACAGTAGATAATGAAATATTGCTACATATTCATTAAAAGCACTTAGAACTCACAGTAAAAAGAATGGTATAAATGACAAATTATTTTTCACTTCAGTAAAGATTTATCTGAAAGAGAAGCTGGCAGAGCTTTAAATTGCTGTAAATAACAAATGTGTGGGTCTTGTGCTACACAGAGTTATGTGTACACACAGAGCAGCAAACTTCTGCTCAGCACTTTCCATTCCCCACATTCTGCTGTCTTTCTTTTTTGCGGGGTGGGGTTCAGCATTTATCATCATCTAACACACTAAACACACATACCAGATGCTAGTCTGGCTGTGATCTTGTATTACATGGAGCAGAGGCTTCGGTGACTACTGACTCAGACGCAGGTGGGAGCACACCTCCAGGCCCATAGATGACCCTCAAGGCATCAGCCAAGGAGAACATACTGCTCTGTAGCTCTAGCTGTGGGGAAGGCAGCTGTGGTGAGAAGGGAAGAGAGTTCTAAGTGACCACAGCAGGCCTGGACTAGGGTGAGGCCAGGGAGAGGGGCCTCAAAATATAAGCACTCACCACAACACTTAGTAATCTAGGGAAAAAATACTCACATGTGATATTTCAATAAACCAAAATTAATGCAAAAAAATCCATGGTGAATAAATATTAAAATTTGAAGTGAAGATAGGATCATTATGACTTATTTTTCTTTTTGCCTAAGACTCCTGTATGGCTCAGCATGGCTCTGTTACTGACTGTGACTTTACCTAAAACTTTTATATTTTGTTCTTCATGGATATTTTTGCATTGACTTTGATTTTTTTAAATATTGCTTTAAAATATTGCTTTAGGGTTCTCCAGAGAAGCAAATCAATGAATACATAAGTATATGTGTGTGCGTGTGTATACATACAAATAGGATGTGTGTGTGCATGTGTGTATATGGGGTCTGTCCTGAAAAAGTCCAGACATTGTTAATATAACAAGAACAGTTTGCACAACATTGATGTAACCTGACAGCCAAGGAGAACAGACTGGAATGCGCATGCGTGGATAGTGATGACTTCACTGTACTAGTCGGTGAGGGCAGTAGACATTGTTGAGTGAGCATGTGCACTGTGTGGCCATCACATTCAAAATGACTGAGTGATTAGAGCAATGAATCTGCATCACATTTTGCATTAAGCTTGAACATTCCTCCAAAGAAATGATCTTGGATGGTTTAGGAGGCTGCAGCTATAGGCAACTGGTGATTGACAGCTTCCTTACAACACACCCGCTCATGCATCACGACTCCTGCAGAGTTTTGTGGCAAAACATCAAATCACGCAGGTGACTCAGCCCCCTACAGCCCAGATTTGGTGCCTTGTGACTTCTGTCTTTTTCCAAAACTAAAATCATCTTTGACAGGAAAGAGATTTTAGATAGTTGATGAGACTCAGAAAAATACGACAGGGCAGCTGATGGTGATTGGGAGAATTATGTGAGATCCCAAGGTGCCTACTTTGAAGGGGACTGATGAGTGATTGTCCTATGTACAATGTTTCTTGTATCTTGCATCTTCTTCAAGAAATGCCTCTATCTTTCACATTCCTTGGCTGGGTACTTTCTGGACAGACCTTGTATATTAGAATAAGATTTTATATTAGGTATTGGCTCACAGGATTATGGAGACTGAGATGTCCCATGATCTGCCATCTGCAAGCTAGAGACACAGGAAAGCCTGTGCTCCAGTTCCAAGGCCTGAGAGCAGGAGAGCTACTGGTTGGAGATTCTAGTCTGAGGCTCAAGGCATGAGAACCAGAAGCACCAAGGTCAAGTGAAGATCAAAATCCCAACTCAAATACTCAGGCAGAGAGGGCAAATCCAACCTTCTATTCAGGTCCTCAGTGGATTGGATGATGCCAGCTCACACTGGGGAGGGCCATCTGCTATACTCAGTCCACCAATTCCAATGTGAACTTCTTTAGACACACTAGAAATAATACTTAATCAGATATCTGGACCCAGTCAAATTGACACATAAAATTAATCATCATGAGTATTATTTATCTTGATTACTGAATTTTTTGGCATCTCATTAAGTTTTACACAGGAAGTAAGTGAGGCCCTGGACCACCTTATTCCCAGCTTGTAGCACAGGTACTGCATTATCACATATGAGGATCTTATTGCAGTTCAAAAATTTTAAGAAATATTTTTTTTGTCCGTACCTAAGGACATGCTTATTGTCTTTTGAGAGAGGGAAAGGGAAAGAGAGAGGGAGGGAGAGAAACATCGAAGAGAACAATCAATCGGTTGCTTACCATCCATGTTCCAACAAGGGACCAAACCCACAACCTAGGCATGTGCCTTGACCCAGAATCAAACCCATGACATTTAGGTTTACAGGACTATGCCCAACCCACTGATCCATACCAGTCAGGCCAAGACATATTTATTGAACACCTACTAAGTGGGTTTAACTCTAGTATTAAATAATAAGCAAGACAGTCAGCCCATGCCCTCATGAAGCTTGCTGTCCAGTGAGAGAAACTTACATCAAACAACCAAGGCGATGAGCGTTATGCAGAAAGGATAAAAACACTGGGAACTTATAGCAAGAGGCCCTGACTAAGGCAAAGGCTCAGGAAAAGCATGTCTGCAGAAAGGATTCTTCCCCTCAGCCCTGTATAATACATAGGACTTTTCTAGATTAATGAGGAGCTAGAGAGCAGAGGAGTATTCCAGAAAGAGAGAGAATAACATAGAGAAAGGCCTAGAACCAAGGAAGCTTGTCTTTGTCCAGCCAATGAAGGAAAGTCAATATATGTGAGGCATAAAAAAATGTTAGACAAGCTATAATATAAAGAAGTCCCAGGGACACAATGTACAGCACAGTGACTAGAGTTAATAAACTGTATTCTATATTTGAAAGTTGCTATGAGAATAGCTCTTAAAAGTTCTCATCACAAGAAAAAAAATAACTGTGAGGCAATGGGTATTAATTAGGCTTATTGTGATGATCATTTTGCAAAAATATACCTATATAAATCATTGTGTTGTACACCTCAAACTAATAAAATGCTATATGTCAATTATATCTCAGTTTAAAAAGTTAGACAAAAGCTATAAAAATAGACAGAGGGTAGAGGGTGGGGAACTTTGAAAGCCACATTGAGGGTTCTGGACTTGAACTATAAAGCAATAAGACTTTTAAGAGTTCTATGATAAGAGGTGACATGTAAGATTTGTGCTTTGCAAAACCAAAATTGGGAGATGGTTCTAGAGGAGAAAGAACATGTGTATTGTAATGGCTGGGGCAAGACAGAGGGACAGCCAGCACTAAGGTAGTGGCAAGGGTTAGCAAGAATTTCAAAAATAAATTCTAGAGACATTTAAAGATGGAATAATGATGATTTGATGACTCATTTAAAGGTGTAGTGCTATAGAAGAAGGAATTAAATATGAGACCTTTTCTGGCTTGAGCAACTAAGTGGTTGATGGAGTCATTTTCTAGAGATTGGGCATATTAATTAAGGTGGCACTTAACTGTATACACAGTAGAAGCTGTTAACTGAAATTATTTCATATGCTGCTTATTGTATTTATTCACTCCCTAAAATGAATCAGATCCTTTTTGGAAAATCAAGTTGAAAATAACAGAAATTATTTACATAAATTGATTGTTATACCATGTGATAAGAAACTACAAGTTGTCTAATCATTTTGAATAGAAAATAAGTGATGTCAGAATCTGGCAGTAACATATTATATAGTAACAGAATAAAAATTGGTGATTCATGAAAATATGGAATTTCCTTATATTTCTTCTGGTTTGTGTTTCTGGGCTTATTGCACATGAATTCTGTAAACCTGAATTTCTGAGAAGCTTATCATAGAAAAAAGGTCATAATTCTCAGCATGTATTTTGAAGAGGACTGGAATGATTTATTCCATAATATTACAAACATAGACAAAACAGCATTCTCTCACAAGATCCTTGACATTTTCCAAATCTTGTTCAATGTTTTTCGGTGCATTTTCAAACAGTATCATGTTTTTTATCTGATATGTTTAAGAGGGGGGTGGGGGAAGGACAAAGCCATTACAAAGAAAAACAAATAAAATCTCATCTTGGATTTTATGTTTAAAAATACTGACAGAAGCACATTTGCTCCCAAATTACCCAGAGGTAGGAAGATAGCAGCAGTGGCATAGCACAGTTTTTGAATCTCCCTAAATCATCCCCCTCAAACACAGAACAATTGAAAGAGCAAAACAAGAACCCTGGGACAACATCTGGAACAAAAATGACAAGAGATCTCCACGAGCAGGAGAGGTCGAAGCACGGACAGCGGCAAAACATGGGATGGCAACTATAGGAGGAAGCAAAAGACAAGGAACTTGCAATGAATAGCTTAGAAATTGCCAACAGGCACCCACTCCCAAAGGGAAGAGTCCACTTTCAGAATGCAAAGTTCCTCAGGCCAATCCAGCAAGGCCAGCAAAAACTGAGAACACCTTGACTCGTGTGGCTCACTTGACTGGAGTGTTGTCCCATAAACAGAAAGGTCACAGATTCAATTCCCAGTTGGGGCACATGCCTAGGTTGTGGGTTCTTGTATCAATGTTTCATTCTCCCTGTTTCTCTCCCTCCCTTCCCTTCTCTCTAAAAGAAATAAGCATGGCCTTGGATGAGGATTTAAAAATAAATTCGAAGGATCTTTGCAGGCTCCACAGGCCCGGCAAACTCTCAGATTGGTCATATCACAATGCACTGAAAAAGATAAAGAAGTCTTTCAATTCTATAAGCTACTATTCACACAAGAATACTATAGGTATTAACACTTCTACACTCAAAAACTCAACACCACTTTCATAAAGCAGATGCTACAGGAGAAATCCCCAGGCTAAAGATATACTCCTAGGCACTGGATGTAAATGGAACAAACAAATCAGGGACACAAGGCAAAGAAAGAGAAGAGCCAGACCAAGGTGGGAGGGGAGCAAAGGTAACACCTATCAGGCAGCAAAGTCTGCAGAGCCAAACACACCACAGTAACAATAGAAAATGGAGCCCTGGAGGACTGTAGCTATTGTAAAAAATAGTTAGGAATCAGACAAATTTGAGCACTAATTAAATAGCTGATAGTATTATAAGAAATTATTGTTAATGTTTTAAGGTTTAATAATGATGTTCTGGTTGTATTTTAAAAGGGTCCTTATGTTTTAGGAATGCATACTAACATTTTAGGACCAAAGAATATCATAAGATTTGCTTCAATAAAAAGTAAACTTGCCTCAAAATAATTTAGCAAGGGAGAAAAATATAAATGGGCTAGGTTTGGCCTTGAGTTGATAATTGTTCAAACTGAGTGGTGAAGCTTGGGGTTTCTTGTATTATCTGCTATGTTTTCATATGTTTGAGATTTTCCATCATGAAAAGTTTAAAAAAAACACAGTCATATTTTGTTTTGTTTTGTTTTTTACTCCAACTTTATCTTAACCAGTCTACAATGATGATGTTAGATTAACTTTCCAGGTTTCCAAGCCTTTAGAAAATTGGCTCTAAGTTGAAAGCGTAAATCAGACTGTAAATGTGATACATTTCCCTTGATGCTTGTGTGTATCAGCCGTCAATGAATTTTAATAAACACTAGGTGGCACAGTGATTGCTTTGTACTAAACAGGCAAAAGAGAAAAAGAATGATCTCACCGGGATAAATAATGTCATCTATCAACGCTATTTCACGGTGACAACACTTTTTGAAATTGTTCTATTTCTTAATAGATGAAAATGTCTTTTCATTTTAAAATTATAATTCTGCCTCTGTATTTACAGGATCAGCTAAACACAATTTATTAAAACTTCTCTTTATATAGTAATTTTCATTCTTTTTTTTTCATTTTTCAGTTTATTTTAACATGGTTTCCCCTGCCAGGAAGGAGCTGAAATTGAAGTTTGTATGGTATGTAGGTGGAAGAATTTTATACTCTTCACACAGAACTGACACAAAGTATTCCATGTGCTGCAAAAATTAATACAAAGTCGCCTTGAGCCTTTTCTCTAGCATCTGCCTATGGCTTCTAGTCTCCTTCTCATTCTCACGTCATTAACTGGTCCCAAATCTTGTTTTAGCTATCTCGATGTTCTCGTTGGCTGATTTTTTCTTACCCCAAATCATATATCACTCTAAGATTTCAGTTCATGACTAATTTAGGGGATCACTGAGTTTTTAATTAATGGACTATGATTCAAGTATTCATCTTCAAAAGCCATCATTTTGTATAGGAAATAAACTTCACACCCAGTGGGACAGTAGAGAGAACAGTGAATTTGGATGTCTGACAATCCGCCACGCCACTTGGCAGTGGTCCACCCAATTCATCTCTCTGCATCGCCGTTTCCTTCATTCAATCTTTTATTGACTAAATAGCTATAACTGGCTTTGTGCTGAAGCAAGGAATACAATGGTAAATGCAATATATCACATCCCCACTGTGGTGTTCTCATGGAGACGGAAACGATGTTTAAGATTTACCAGGGTGAAGAGTGCGGGACAGGAGTGTTTAGGCAAAAATAACAAGTTCAGTGGTGCTGAGTAAAGGAACCAGTATAAAATGGATAAGCATGATTTAGAATGAATGGGGGGGGGTAAGAAAATAGGAAGGTGCACCTGCTAAATGGAACAGAATAGCCCATTAGATCCTTCTAGTGTGAAGCACTTGGAAAACTGGGTAGCAGCTGAGGCAGAGAATCTTGGCTTTCAGCATTTATTGGTTCCATGATCACATGCAAATTCTGTGCATCTCTAACCCTCGGTGCCCTAACCCACAGAGCAGTGAGCATGCCCACCTCCAGGCTGTCTGGGGCTTGAATAACATATTTAAGGCCTGTGTCTGTTCTACTTGAGGCATTCTGTACATAAATAGTAATGATTACTATTAGTTTATACTTTGCCCTTCTTGAAGAAGTCCCTATATCTTTTATCTGATCTTATTCCAACAAAAGTCCCAGGAGAGATTTATGACAGTATATAATTCCTGTCTTACAAATGAGAAAACTTAAGCTCAAGAGGTAGCATAGGAAATGAATGAGCACACCTGGTCATCTGGCTGCCTGTTCAGCTTCCTTTTTCCATCAGACAATAATACTCTTCTGACTATTTTAGCTTTCCTTTAAACAAAAAAGGAATCTTAACAAAGACTGGGGACTTGTACCATTTTGTTTATCTTAGTGCTCAAGATTTCAGGTTTTCCTTCGGGTTTTTTCTATTATTCCAACAGATCGATCTTACACAGAAGCTATTTCTCTCATGCTAAGCCTTCTTTCTGGAGTGTTAAGGTTATGAGAGTCTTGTCAGTTAGTGAACTGTTAGAATGAAGACCAGCAAATGTTTTTAATGATTTTTATGTGCACCACAGTCTTGTCCCTGTCGTTCTTCCACTGCTTTGGATTTGTGAGCTAAAGCTTTCTTTACAAGTTCTTTCTTGAGGAATCAGTAAAGTTTCCACTAGAAATTGCCTCAACAGGATGACATACTTCAAATAAAAAGTCACACTTTCTTGGGCTGTAATCTCATCTTTCCTTGGAAATTCAGTAGAAGTAGTGCCATTCCTAGCCCAGTTTTCACTTGAATTGCCAATGACCAAAAAAGCTATCATTACTGTATGTTTTGGGGGAGGGGAGAAAAATAGAAAGATGGGCATGAAGGGAATATTGCAATAGTGTCCCCAAATTTTAAGCACTTTTCAGGCTGACCTCTACTATTTAAAAAAATTATTACATGGCAGTTCCTCTTACTATCTGCTATGAAGCTTGTTCTGCAGGTTCAGTGACTCCAGCTTGCTTCTCTTCCAAGCAAAGATTATTGTTGATTCAGAAAGAGGAACAAACATCTTTCTGACAGCAACTCAAAAGGGATATTCAACTTACTGAATTCAATAACTCTCTTAAGAAAATATTTCTTCTGCTATTCACCTAAAATTTGCTTGAGTATTAAATCTGTAGTACAGCTGAAGATGTTTCCCAAATATTAGATATCCATTCTGAATGTGACAAGATAATTTTACTGATGTTGTCGCTCCTGTTTCCACATATCAAACTTCTTACCACCTTTACAAAACTTTCCCTGATTCTGCCCATCCCAATCAGATGAGATCTTCCTAGAACTCCAGCAGCTACTCTCCCTCACCCCACAACCCACGACCAGCTTTACCTCCCCACAGTTGTGGTTGTTTGTGTTCTTGCCCCAGCCCTTCCCAGACTCTACACTTTCCGAGCTAAGCCTTTGTTGTCTCTTTTCCTGTAGTACTTACCCTGGCTTCCTGCACGTGGTAGGTAGAAATCTAGGAAATACACATGGAATTGAATTCTCCTACCTCAAATCCAAAGTACCTTATGCATCAAAAAAGATAACACTTAGAGGGAAAATGCATTCCTTTGAAGCCTTTGGGGGGAAAAAAAAAGATACAATGATACAGTATGCTTCAAATGATCTCAGACTACTAAGCTTTTAATATAAGTCACAAATTTAGGCTTCAAATTGTTCTTTTTACAAAAGAAAAGAGTGAATGAGGTTCTGGGTTGTATGCTGCTGATTTGGGCTGTTTTTATGATGGGTGAATCTATCAAAAGACTCAAGAGTACTGCATGCGGCATAATCATCACCGCTGAGGACAAAAGTGTCAAAGGTCTTACTTGAAGCATGTTTCCCTGAAATTATCCCTGGCCATTTGCTTTGAAGTAATATATTTCAAAAATAAGATCTTCCTTTTAAAAAGGGAAGACAAAAGCAAGAAGGAATGAATACTGATGAATGATATCTCACTGGTAAAGATTCACAGAATAGGCACAGTAACACACAAAGTTTTATGGGAATCCTCTATCTTTCTGTGGACCTTGGAACTATTTTTACTATGCAGTCAATTCATGGTTAGGATATGATCATCGGTAGGGTTAAGTGCTGTAAGTCAATTGATAAATCAGCATGTCCTTTAATTTTAAGACTTTCTAAATTAAATACATAAAATTAAATATGTGCATAATAAAAGACATGATATACTAAATGTTTAAGAACTGGTGATTCACATATTATGAATATAGTCTTTCTGTGAGGTACAGAATGAGAATGAGACCACTTCTTGTCTCTCTTTACCTTTCAATATACCTTGAAAAGAACCAGGCATGAAACGTAGATTTATTCTCTCTTCTCCCTGACCTTGAACTTCATTTGTTTCATTGTCCTTATACTGTTTAAAGCACATTGCTGTCTCCACTAGTCTCAGTAAAGAATTTCTCACCAAAACCTATATAAATGTGCTCCTTCTATTACTAAAACCAGAATACAAATGACTCAATTCATTTCACTTATGTGCAATAACTGTGTTCAAATTAATAGTTGCCCTGTTTCTCCTTAGGAAGTGACATAGTAACAGTGATCATATATGATGGGTGATATGAATTATGTAGCAGTTTATGTTTCCTTTTTGCTTTGGCTTTCTGGATGCTCAAAGTCAAACTTGTAGCTCAATTTAGTATATATACTCCAAGAGCTGTCTTCCTTGAATTGCTTAATAATATTTTCTGACTTGTCTAAGGAACCTGCAAGTTCTCTGGCCTTGATCTTTATTTTTATCATGCTCTAATTTTATACTGCTTTTAAAACACATAAAGATGTTCATAGACAGGGGGAGAAGATGGCGGTCAAGTAGATGGAAGCTGAGTCCACTTGTTCTTGCCCCCAACTCAGATTCTCAGCTGATCTTCCAACAAATAACCTAAACAATCAATAGGACCTTAGCTGATATGAAGTTTGGAAGCCAAGGAGTACAGAAGACACTTCACAGTAGGTGGTAAGGAGATTTTATAGGTTGAAGGGGAAATACCTCATGGGTGGCGCCTGTAGCCATGGGGAGCCTACTCAGAAATTGCAGGTTTGCGGCTCCCTCTCTTCTCAGGGCTGGAGTGACCTGGGAGAATATATGCAGCAAGGAGACCCAGGCTACACACATACAGTGAGCAGCACATCCATAATTGCAGAGTGAAACACCAACCAGAAGAGTGCGAGAGAGAAGGAGGGACTCTATCTGCACTTGGGTCAGGTGGAGGCAGGCTGTAGCCAGCCAGGACTGTGAGAGACTTTTGGCTTTTTGGAGAGGTGATGTATGTGAAAAACTGGACAGTGACTCAGTACTGCAGTGGGTGTGCCCAGAGAGACTTTTTAGAAGGGGAGCTGAAGTATCCTGGGCAGGGACCCCACGTGCAGCTGCCATGCCAGCAAAGGGACAAGGTTGTAAGTGCAGTTTGCTCCCACAGAATACAGCTGGGCAGAGAGATCAGAAAGTTGCACAGCAAGAGGATATCTGGGCCCTAGTCTGGGATGGCTAGCAGGCCAGAGGCTGCACAAAGCTGTGTCTGCTGTGAGGGCAGCGGGTTGGGAACTGGATGGGCAGCAGTGGAGCACCTGAGATTATTTACAGCCAGACAGAGCTCCCTTCCCTGCAGAGTTCATACCTCTGGGAAGGGAAAGTCATATCCAGCCGCCACCTCCTGCAGGATTGGAAGCTCTGCAGAACTGGCAGGATAGGCTCAATAACCCCCCACAGGGTGCCTATCCGCAGGAGAAAAAGAGGAAGAGAAACACCAAAAGGGCTCATTTGTCTCCCTGCCTCTCTCAGGGAAACAAAATACACTGGTTACCAGGGCCCTATTCCATGTCTCTATGGTCAATTAATAGTCAATAAAGGGGGCATGAGCATATAATGGAGTAAAAACAGTCTCTTTAATAAATGGTGGTGGGAGAACTGGACAGCTACATGCAAAACAAATGAATCTAGACCACCAACTTACACCATACACCAGAGTAAACTCAAAATTAATGAAGGAGTTAAATATATGTTGTGACACCATAAAAGTCCTAGTGGAAAACATAGGCAATAAAATTTCAGACATACCATGTAGCAATATTTGTGCCAATATATCTCCTAGAGCAAGGAAAATAAAGGAAAAAATAAACAAAAGGGACTACATCAAATTTAAAAGTTTCTGAACATCTAAAGACACTATCATCAAATGAAAAGTGAACCAATTGTATGGGAGAACATATTCGCCAATGATATATCAGATACTGGATTAATCTCCAAATATATAAAGAACTCATATGACTCAATATCAGAAAATCAAACAACCCAATTAAAAAAATGGGCAAAGGACCTGAACACATGCTTCTCCAAGGAGAACATACAGAGGGCCCAGAGACATATGAAAGGATGCTCAGCATCACTAGCCATCTGAAAGATGCAAACTAAAACACAATGAGACATCACCTCACACCTATCAGAATGGCTATCATTTATAAATCAACAAACAAAAATGCTGGCAAGGATGTGGAAAAAACAGAACACTTGTACACTGTTGGTGGAAATGCAGAATGGTGAAACCACTGTGGAAAACAGTATGAAATTTCCTCAAAAAACTAAAAATGGAATACTCTCCTGACCCAGCTATTCCACTGCTGGGAATATAGACTAAGAATCCTGAATCACCAATTCAAAAGAACTTAAGCACCCCTGTGTTCATGCAGCGCTATTTAAATAGCCAAGTGCTAGAAACAACCTAAGTGATCATCAGTAAATGAACAGATCAAAAAACTGTGGTATACTTACAAAATGGAATACTATGCAGCAGAAAGAAAGAAGGAACTCCTACCTTTTGTGACAGCATGGATGGAAATGAAGAATATTACGCTAAGTGAAATAAACCAGTAAGTGAAAGGCAAATACCATATGATTTCTTCTACAAGAGGAATCTAATAAACAAAATAAATGAATAAGCTAAATAGAACCAGAGGCATGGAAACATGAAACAGACTGAGGGTAGTGACCAGAAGAGAGGGAAGAGGGAGATAATGGTGGAAAGAAGGGGAAGGGACTAGTCAAAGAACATATATGAATGATCCACGGACATGGATGGTGGTATGCGAAGTGACTGTGAGCGTGAGGGGGATGGGATGGGCAGAAGAGGGCAAAGGGGGAAAATTAGGACAACTGTAATATAATAACAATAAAACTTTTAAAAAGATTTACATAGAATAAATAAGGGTATAGACATATCAATAATTGTTTTAGTTATAGAATGCAGTTCTGAAAGTCACTATTTTTCTTAGGAGGGGATAATGAAGACAAAAGAGTAATACCTCTTTAGAAATTTATATCAGGTAAAATAACATCATGTCTAATAATTATCTTCTGATTATTTATCTCCAGTCTCATCACACTCTAGTCCATTTGTTGTCTTAAGCTTAAGCATAGAACAGATTGTATTACTTTCCTAGTCAAACACCACAGATTACACTATTTAGAAAATAAAGTTCAAGTCATTCACAAGATGCTACCATCTTACTTGTCTAGACTTATCTCCCTGACCACTCCAATGTATCCTATCCCGCATTCAAAAAAATTTATACCATGTATTTCTACACAAGCTCTGCCCTTCCCTCCCCACCCTCAACACATTCTTCCTCCTCTCTTTCCCAAGCACACAGAAAATAACTCTTGTTGCACTTCTTTCTCATCTAACATATTTCTCAGGCTGGGTTAATTTTAAGAAAGTCAACTTGGCAGATGACATGATACTGTATGTAGAGAACCCTAAAGATTCTACAAAAAAAAAAAAAATCCCTGCTAGAACTGATAAATGAATTCAGTAAAATAGCAGAATACAAAATGAATATCCAGAAAATGGTTGCATTTTTATATGCCAATAATGAACTATCAGAAAGGGAAACTAACAAAACATTTCCATTTACAGTTGCATCAAAAAAGATAAAATATCTAGGAATAGCTTTAAGCAAGAATGTAAAAGACCTGTACTCAGAAAATTATAAGACACTGAAGAAAGAAATTGAAGAAGATACAAATAAATAGAAGCACATACTGTGTTGGTGGATGGGAAGAATTAACATTATTAAAATGTCAATACCACTCAAAACAACCTATAAATTCAAGATACCAAAAGTCCATTTCACAAAACTGGAACAAACATTCCAAAAATTTATATGGAACCACAAAAGACCCTGAAAAGCAACAAGAATCTTGAGAAAGAAGAACGAACTGGGGAAAATCATGCTACTTAATATCAAACTATACTACAAAACCATAGTAATTACAACAGCATGGTAGTGACATAAAAACAGACACATAGATCAATGGAACAGAATAGAGAGTCCAGAAATAAACCCATAACTTTATGGTCAATTAATATTTTACAAAGGAGTCAAGGACATACAATGAGGTAAAGGTACTTTATTCAATAAATGGTATTGGGAAAATTGGACAAATACTTGCAAAAAAAATAAAAGTAGATCACCTTCTTACATCATGCACAAAAATAAACTCAAAATGGATTAAAGACAGATATTAGACTAGAAAACATAAAAATCTTAGAAGAAAATATAGACACTAAAATCTCAGACATTTCTCATAGTCTCATAGCAATAGTTTTTCTGATATATCTCCTTGGACAAAGGAAACAAAATAAAAAGTAAGCAAATGGGACTACATAAAATGCAAAAGATTTTGCACAGCAAAAAGAAACCACCAACAAAGTGAAAAGACAATGTACTGAATGGGAAAACATATTCACCAACGATACATGTGATAAGGAGTTAATATCCAAAATTTATAAAGAACTTATATAACTCAACACCAAAGAAAAACCAATCCAATTAAATGGGCGAAGGATCTGAATAGACACTTCTCCAAAGAGTATATACCAATGGCCAATAGACATGTGGAAAAATGCTCAATGTCACTAGCCATCAGAAAGATGCAAATTAAAACTGCAATGAGATATCACCTCATACATGTCAGAATGGCTATCATCAATAAATCAACAACCAACAAGTGTTGATCAGGATATGGAGAAAAGGGAACCCTAGTGCACTGTTGGTGGGAATGCAGATTGGCACAGCCATTGTGGAAAGCAGTATGGAGTATCCTCAAAAAATTAAAAATGCAACTGCCCTATGACCCAGAAATTCTACTTCTGGGAATATATCCAAAGAAACCCGAAACAAAGAATATATGAACCCCTACATTCATTGCAACATTGTTTACAATAGCCACTACTTTGAAGAAGCTGAAGTGCCCATCATTAAATGAGTAGATAAAAAAACCACAATGGAATACTATGCAGCCATAAAAAGAAGGAAATTTTACGTTTTGCAACAGCATGGGTGAACCTAGAGAGTATTATGCTAAGCGACACAAGCCAGTCACAGAAAGACAAATATCATATGATTTCATTTATATGTGGAATTCACTGAACAAAATAAACAAATAAGAAAAATAGAAAGACTCACAGATACAGAAAACAGACTAACATTAGTCGGGCGGAGGCATGTTGAGGGGCTGGGTGAAAAAGGTGAAGGGATTAAGCAAAAATAAACTCATAGACACTGACAACAGTATGGTAATTACAAGAGGGAAAGGGAGTGTAGGAAGTTAGGAAAGGGTAAAGGGGGATAAATGGTGATTGACAGAGATTTGAATTTGGATGGTGAACACACAATACAATATACAGATGATGTATTATAGAACTGTATACTTAAACCTATATAACTTTACTAACCAGTATCACCCCAACAAATTCAATAAAAATTTAAAAGTAAAAATAAAAAACAAATTTTAAAGGGCAATTGATTTTTCCTTTAGGCACAGTGTTTTGCGGTTGAGATGCAATGATTGAAAAAAAGTCAACTTGTTGTAACAACATGAATGGATCTAGAGGGTATTGTGCTGAGTGAAATAAGTCAGACAGAGAAAGACAAATCCCATATGATCTCACCTATTTGTGAAATCTCAAAAACAAAATGAACAAATAAACAGAAATACCCTCATAGATACAGAGAACAAAGTAAAGGATGTTAGATGGAAGAGGGTCGGGGGATCAGTAAAAATAATGAAGACATTAAGTACAGACTGGCAGTTAAAAAATAGCCATAGGAATGTAAAGCACAGCATAGGGAATACACTCAATGATGTTGAAATAACTTTGTATGGTGCCAGGTGGGTACTAGACTTATCAGGGGGATAATTTCATAAGTAATATAAACATCTGACCACTATGCTGTACACTTGAAACTAAAACAATATTGAATTTCAACTGTAAATGAAAAATAAAAATTAAAACTAAGAAAAAACCAACTTAATGATCATCTTTATGAACGTTTTATTTTATAACAAAAAACTATTTTCTTATTTTTTAATTAACATTGAAAATTCTTATTTTATCACTTCTTCCCAAGTTTAGTTCAAGAACTGTAGCTTTTTTTTTTTAAGATTTTATTTATTTATTTTCAGAGAGAGGAGAAGGGAGAGAGAAAGAGCAGTGTATGGTTGCCTCTCATATGGCCCTCACTGGGGACCTGGCCCGCAATCCAGGCATGTGCCCTGACTGGGAATCGAACCAGGACCCTCTGGTTCCCAGCCCGCGCTCAATCCACTGAGTTACACCAGCCGGGCAAGAACTGTAGCTTTTACCCCAAAATTATCTTCTATCTATGGTGAATGTTTATTCTCTAACATATTTGGAAGCAATGTACTTTAATAATGGAGAAGTTTGCCTTTGGAGTAAACTAAATTTGGGTTCAGTCACTTCCTTAACCTTACCTGTAAAATAACACTACTTATTGATGTTTTTAAATATGTTCATAAATTCTTTGACAACCCTCCAATGAAGAGGGAAAGTTTATATACTCTCCTCTTAAAACTGGGTACATTTGTGACTTGTTTGTTATCAGCAGAATACAACAGAAATGACACTGAGTAGCTTCTAAGATGAGGTCAATAAAAGTTATGTGGCTTCTGCCTTGTTCACTGAGATACTCACTCTTAGTATTGAACTATCATTTAAGAGGGCCATGCACTCTGAAGCCACTATGCTGTGAGGAAACCCAGGTCACATGAAGAGGCCAAATGTCAGGTTTCAGCAAGAAGCCCCAGCTAAAGTCACAGCCCAAAGCCAGCACCAATTGTGACATGTGAGTGAAGACACCCCCAGATGATTCCAGCACTCAACTCTCAAGCCATTGCCTGCTCACAGAGTTTTCCCAATTGAAGACCCAGCCATCATGGAGCAGACCCAAACATTCCTGACCTGTAGAACACATGAGCATAATAAAATAATTGTTTTAAGTTGCTCGTTTAGGGAGCAATTTACTATGCAGAAATAACAACTAGAACAGAAATTTGGTACCTAGAAGTAGAGTGCTACTATATTAAAACCCTTAAGCCTGTGGTATTGACTTTGAGACCACTGTCTGACAGCAACTGAATGTACCTTAAGGAGGCAGCTAATGGAAATTTGACAAGGCCAGAAGATGCTGTTGGTGAGGATTTTTTAAAAAACATGGAAAACTGTTGTAAGAAGCTAGAGGAAAGTGAAATCTTATTACCTAGTGGTACAAAGTTTGCCCAAATTGTCATATGTGGAAATGTGAAAAGCTGGAAATGTAACTAAGCAGATTTCCCTTCAAATATTTAAAAAACCACCTGGCTTTTTATAGCTGCCTATGATAAAAATGCAAATGGAAAGAGATGAGCTAAAAAGCAAACTGTTTAGTTTTCAAGCAAAATTTTGAGGAAACATAGTAGTTAAAAGTTTGGGGGCTGGAAACTGTTTCACATTCTGACATTTTTGAATGACAAACGATTTCCAAACTAAGAAGTATTTCTAGGGAAAAGATAAAATCCAAAGGGGGAGCTATAAGGCCGTTTGTTAAGGCCTTTGTGTAACAGTGGAAAATTGAAACAGTGGGAAATTATAACTCACTCCAGTATTGTTTGGACATTATTTCTGTAAGTGCTGACTCTGACTAATAGGTAGCTTGCAGATAAACAGCATGTTTGTATAAGAATCCTAGCAACTAACTCCAAAAGATACAGACTCAGACCTTCATGCATCCCTGTTCCAGGAGATTTGCCGACCTTCAACTGCTGAGCCAGGATGACATGAAGCCAGGATGCCTAAACCAGGATGAGGCACACCGGACCATCACTTGCCTTATTGGAATGGACTGTGTCCATTTGCATGCTGAGAACTTTTCAACCCCCTCTCTTGATCTCTTTCTGCTGTTCCCCTCCCTCTCCTTATAAAAACCTCTGCCTCCACTGAGAGGGGGAGATGGGCTACGAGACGTGAGTCCCCCATCTTCCAGGTTGCTGGCCCTGAAAATAAACCACTGCCCTTTACATCAGCACCTGCCTCTCATGTATTGGCTTTGTAGCAGCAGGCAGCCAGACCTGCTTTCAGTTACATCAGGAAGATCTAAGGCTATGCCTCATAGAACCTTTCAGACATACAGAAGAACCCCTAAGGATGTTAAAAGCACATCTCTAAATCCTCCCTCTTAAAGGGCTTCCAGTGATCTCAAGGGCCTTGACATTCAGCAACCTCTCAGGGACCCCAAGATAAATAACAGTTTGTTTTAAAGATATCTGTGGTTGTGGGTTTTGTTTAATGAAGTAAACCCCAATAAGATTCAAAAAAACCCAACGTTTTAAGAAAATTGTATTGATGTAAAAATGTCAGCTTATACTAAGAACTGAAATAGTAATAATGAAGGGAGGCATTTGTATTAAACCCCCAAACTAGTACGGGCAGGAAGCAGTATGAGGAGTTTACTTTGTTAGAAACATGGATCACATCTTATGAAAAAAGGAAGGATGACTCAAAAGATGGAACCAAACACTCAGAGGAAAGAGTGAAGAACCACAGAGAAAAACTCCTAAGAAGTAAAACCGAGTTCTAAACAAAGGACTGGCAGCCCAGACCTGACTGGACTTCAGAATTGCCATGGACCAGTGAGTGCTGCGTGCTTCCCATTCTCTACTCTTTTGAGCCAGAGCATATTAGCAGTTATCATATGCCTGTTCCACCTTTGAAAGGTGGTAAGTTGGTTGGGGAAGTGAGTAAATAATTTGATGTTTTAGTTCTCAGGGCTTCAGATAACCGGGAATCATACTTGAATGACCATTCCTGAGAAATTACCCCCAAATCAAGTCTATCTACCCATAGACGTGATTTTGATGATGAGATACTGAACCTCAAGCCTAAGCCTGATGACATTATGCATGTCACTTGTGGAGGGTCTTGGGAGGAAACTAGTGTGTTTTATAAGTGGATAGACTGTGGCTGTTTTAAAATATATCTGCTAATTATTTGATCTCTGCTCTTCAAGAGGTGGAGGTCTATGTATACTTTCTCTAAATATAAGGCAAACTTGCAATTAGGTTGTAATTAAGACAATGCTTGGAAATAGCATTAAATGACATCCACGTTCACTCATAAAACTCAATGAAGTTTCCTCCGTGTTAGCTAAGATACTCATTTTTGTAGGGTCTGAGACTGCCATGCTATGATAAAGTTCAGGGGAAATGGAGAGGCTAAATGTAGGTGCCCTAATGAACAACCCCAGCCAACAGCTGGCATCAACTGCCAGATAAGTAAGGACACTTCCAGATGATTCCATCCCCTGCTTTCAAGTTGTTGTTACTGAGACCTGAGACCCTATAAATTATAGAGAAGCCATTTTCAGTGTGCTCCATCTAAACTCTTCACTCAGAATCTGTCAATATAATAAAATGGTTATTTTATGTGACCAAGTTTTGCTTGTTGTATGGCAACAGTACTGGATCAGAACCTCAAAGAATTACTATGAGGATTAAATTAAATTAAATGTATTACATGTACATAAAGCAACAAGCATGGTGTTTGCCAAACACTCAGTGAATGGGACTTATCAAGAGCCAACTCTTTGACTTATCTGGCTTTGCTCATAATATTTAGCATGGTACTAGGGTATACAAGAGGTATCTAATATCTACTTGTTGACTTACAGTGATTACAGATTTGAGGACAGAAAAGATGAGATGACAGAGAAATCACAACCTCATTTTCCTGACCCGAGAGGGATTTTTTTAATGCTATTAAAAGAAATTGAATTATTTCCTGTTGCAGTCTATCAAATTCTAAAATTTACCTCAGTGAGAAATCAGTCAACAAAATTCATTTAATTCCTGATTCTCAGCTAAGTCTAAGGTAGCAAAATTAAAAGCATTTGTTTCAGTGAATAATAGTTAATTTTGGAAATGAGGGAACTTGGCTAGCAAAAATGTAATATGGATGTATCTATTCCAATCTTTGCTGCAATTCTGAAGTCAGGTTACTCCCACCCTCATCTATTCTTCTATACCCTCAAACTCTCTCCACAGCCCGGCCTTGTCATTTTCATCCTCTGTTCACTACTATAACTTACTACAGCTTATGGTGTTGAGTCAAAATCTAGAAGGAATTTTGGTAACTAGAGCATTTAAAAGGTTTTCCAGAGACAAACCCCCAACTAGAATTTCGGGTTATGTGAATCACAAGTAAGAAATACTTTTAGACTTCCACCCAAGATGGAGGCATAGGTAGACACACTGTGCCTCCTTGCACAACCAAAAGAAGGACAACAACAACTTAAAAAGAAAAAAACAACCAGAACTGACAGAAAATCGAACTGCATGGAAGTCTGACAACCAAGGAGTTAAAGAAGAAACATTCATCCAGACCAGTAGGAGGGGCAGAGACAGGTAGCCAGGTGGAGAGGACTCACAGAAAGGTGGCAGCTGGAGGACTGTGGTAGGCAAGGCAGCAGCTGGTGGAGCAGGTGGTTCCACATTCACCTGCAGATAAACTGGGAGGAACAACTAGGGAGAAAGACAGACCATGCAGCCCAGGGTTCCAGCACAGGGAAATAAAACCTCAAACCTCTGACTAAAAATGCCTGTGGGGGTTGAGGCAGCAGTGGGAGAAACTCCCAGCCTCACAAGAGAGAATCACAGGGTCCTAGAATGTACACAAGCCCACCCACCTGGGAATCAGCACAGAGGGGCGCAATTTGCTTGTGGGTAGCGGCAAAGTGACTGAAAGCTGGCAGACAGCAGAGCAAGTGCCATTGTTCCCTCTCAGACCCCTCCCCCATATACAGTGTAACAACCCAGTGAAGTGGGTTGCCCTACCCTGGTGAACACCTAAGGCTCCCCTCCTTACTACATAGCAGGCGTGCTCACACACACACACACACACACACACACACACACACACACACACACACAAATGGCCCAAATGGAAGAACAGATAAAAGCTCCAGAAAAAATACAACCAAGCAATGAAGAGATAGCCAACCTATCAGACGTGCAATTCAAAACACTGGTAATCAGGATGCTCACAGAATTGGTTGAATATGGTCACAAATTAGATGAAAAAATGAAGGCTATGCTACGTGAAATAAAGGAAAATGTATAGGGAACCAACAATGATGGGAAGGAAACTGGGACTCAAATGAACGGTGTGGGCCAGAAGGAAGAAAGAAACATTCAACCAGAAAAGAATGAAGAAACAAGAATTTAAAAAAATGAGGAGAGGCTTAGGAACCTCCAGGACATCTTTAAACGTTCTAACATCTGAATCATGGGGGTACCAGAAGGAGAAGAGGAAGAGCAACAAATTGAAAACTTATCTGACAAATAATGAGGGAGAACTTCCCCAATATGGCAAAGGAAATAGACTTCCAGGAAGTCCAGGAAGCTCAGAGAGTCCCAAAGAAGTTGGACCCAAGGAGGAACACACCAAGGCACATCATAATTACATTACCCAAAATTAAAGATAAGGAGAGAATCTTAGAAGCAGCAAAAGAAAAGGAGACAGTTACCTACAAAGGAGTTCCCATAAGACTGTCAGCTGATTTCTCAAAAGAGACCTTGTAGGCAAGAAGGGGCTGGAAAGAAGTGTTCCAAGTAATGAAAGGCAAGGACCTACATCCAAGATTACTCTATACAGCAAAGCTTTCATTTAGAATGGAAGGGCAGATAAAGTGCTTCTCAGATAAGGTCAAATTAAAGGAGTCCATCATCACTAAGCCCTTATTATATGAAACGTTAGAGGGATTTATCTAAGAAAAAAAGATAAAAAATATGATCAGTAAAATGACAACAAACACACAGTTATTAACAACCACACCTAAAATAAAAACAAAAATAAACTAAGCAAACAACTAGAACAGGAACAGAATCACAGAAATGGAGATCACATGGAGGGTTACCAACAGGGGAGTGGGAGGGAGAGAGAGGGGGAAAAGTAACAGAGAATAAGTAGCATAAATGGTAGGTAGAAAATAGAGACGGGGAGGTTAAGAACAGTATAGGAAATGTAGAAGCCAAAGAACTTATATGTATGACCCATAGACATGAACTAAAGTGGGGGAATGTGGGTGGGAGGGGCTATGTAGGGTGGAGGGGAATAACGAGGGGGAAATGGAACAACTGTAATAGCATGATCAATAAAATACCGTAGCTTTCGGACTGTAAGATGCACTTTTTTCCCCAAATTTGGGAGGAAAATCAGGGCGTGTCTTATAGTCCTAATGTTCTGTTTACATTTACATTGGTGAAATATTATGTTATTTATGTTATTAAATATTTTACCACATTTTTTGCTTCAAAATTGTTTTTCCTATTTTTCTCCTCTAAAACCTCAGTGTGTCTTATGGTCCAAAAAAATATGGTATATTAAAAAAACTACTTTTAATCATAAAATCACATTGGATTAAAACCACCCCTAATTTCTCACCTACTTTTGCCACCGTTGGTATGAGAGAAATACAACGTGACTGGTAAACTTTGCTCAGTTTTTAATCTGTGGAGTCTTAAACTTCCCATGGATGAGACCAAATGACTACTACAATCACCTTCTTTGGAAGGAATCTAAAGTGCTCTAGCTCAGCCAGTGACAACATTCTAATGTCTGTGTTCCATGTCTGATAACTGATATTTACCTTATTTCTCAGTTAGAAAACCTACCTGGAATCTTACCTTTTCTTGGATTAAGTTCCTGTCTTGTTGCTGATCAACTGCTCAGAAAATTCTCATCTCCGTCTTAACCAACTGAGTAGTAGCTGGAGGCCTCACCAGCTATGACAGGAACCACATTGAGGGCTCCCAAAACAATCTGTGAAAGTGGGTCCCCCTCACCAAGCCAGGCTAGTCTTTTGGAGCAATCTAACACTTTTTCCACCCACCCCCAACACCTAGCTTGCCTGATACATAGCTGATATGCATCTGATACTGTATCCTGCCTCTTTGTGGAATTTCCCCATGGTCTGCCCCATCAGGTAAATGAAACTAGTTTTGTTCTGGTTAAGTAAGTGATGTAGAATGGAATGACAGTAATATGAGAATTAGAGCCTTCTCAGTTTTTAAAATGGTTCTGTTTCACAGTTATAGCGTGATAAATTAAATATGCAAATTCTTTTGTTCCTTGAACTGCTCCTTAGAGAAGCAGTAAGAGGTTTCAAAATATCTGTAAAATAAGGTGAGAGGTCATAGCTTGCAGTCATCTGAGTAATGAGTTCCCTGCTAAGAAAGGGCAAACAGTCAATAATTTCATTTTATCCAGTAGTACATAAAGCAATAGTGAAAAAGACAGAAAGTGAGTCTTTTTAATTAATCTCTAAAATCCTGTCCACAATTCTTTTGGCTCTAGGGCAAATCTTTCAGTAGAACCAAAAAGTAACAGAAAAGGAGAATAGGAAAGAGGAAGAAATACTTTTCACCCAAAGACTGATCTCATGCTTATTTTTAATTCATGGAGTAATCTCTGAAAAGAGAGAGCAGGAAGGAAGGGTAGATTGTTAAGGTCTACAGTCCATTTCTATTGGGAGAAACTCAGGGAGATAATGAGACAGAAATACTTGACAGATCTCCCCAAAAACAAAGTTCTTCAAGTGCCAGCTTCTAAAGTACAACTATGTTTATTAAATTTCTCACCCATTAAAATTTTAGGAAAAGGAAGCAATTTTTCAGGTAGCCAACTCTAACATCCTGGTATGTTTGCTTCTTATAAAATGGCAAGAAGAGGATTATATGACAGAATTGCTTGAATAGCCGTGGCAGTTTCTCCCGGCACTCACAGAGATTTGGAAGATAGATTAGTATGAGACATGTGGGTAAGACGGGCAGATAATGCTTTTCAAATATCAACTACTTGAATTAGTCATCATTTGGAATGATGGGTATCGTGGTTCCTCTCTTATAAGAGGCTGCATTATATAGAAAGCACTATAGATTCCACCAAAAAACTACTCGACCCAATAAATGAATTTGGCAAAATGGTGGAATACAAAGTCAACATTCAGAAATCAAAGGCATTTTTGTACACCAACAATGAAATACCAAAAACAGAAATTAGGGAGGGAAATCCCACTTACTTTAGCAACAAGGAACATAAAATACTTAGAAATAAACTCAACCAAGGATGTAAAAGACCTGTACTCAGAAAACTACAGAATGCAAAAGAAAGAAATTAAGGAAGATACAAATAAATGAAACCATATATTATGTTCATGGACTGAAAGAATTAACATCATTAAAATATCCATACTACCTAAAGGAATCTATAGATTCAATACAATCCCTATCAAAATACTAATGATATATTTCACAGATATAGAAAGAATATTTCAAAAATTTATATGGAACCATAAATGACCCCAAATAGCTGCAGCAATTTTGAGAAAGAAGAACAAAGTAGGAGAATTCAGAATACCTGATGTCAAACTATATTTCAAGGCCACTGTAATCAAAACAGTCTGGACTGGCATAAGAACAGACACATAGCTCAATGGAACAGAATAGAGAGCCCAGAAATAAACCTATGTCAATATGGTCAGTTAATATTTGACAAAGGGAGTATAAAATGGAGTAAACATAAGGTGGAGTAAAACATAAAATGGAGTAAAAATAGCCTCTTCAATAAACGGTGTTGGGAGATCTGGACAAGTACATGAAAAAAAAAATGAAACTAGACTACCAACTTACATCATACACAAAAATAAACTCAAAATGGATAAAAGACTTAAATATAAGTCATGACACCATATAAGTCATGACACCATGTAAGTGCAAAACAAAGGCGGGAAAATTTCAGATATCCCATGCAGCAATTTGTTCACCAATACATCCTATAGGGCAAGGGATATAAAGGATAAGGGAAGGATATATATATAAGGGAAAGAATAAACAAGTGGGACTACATCAAACTAAAAATCTTCTGCATGGCTAAAGAAAACATCAACTAAATGGAAAGGGAACCAACCAAATGGGAAAAGATATTTGCCAATGATACCTAAGACAAGAATTTGATCTCCAAAATAATATAAAGAACACACATGACTCCACACCAGGAAGACAAACAATCCAATTAAAAAATGGGCAAAGGACCTGAACAGATACTTCTCAAAGAAGGACATACAGAGGGCCCATAGACACATGAAAAAATGCTCAACATCACTAGCCATCAGAGAGATGCAAATTAAAACCACAACAAGATACCACTTCACACTGGTCAGAATGGATATCATTAATAAATCAACAAACAACTGCTGGCGAGGTTGTGGAGAACAGGGAACCCTAGTACACTGTTGTTGGGAATGCAGACTAATGCAGCCACTGTGGAAAACATTGTGGAATTTCCTCAAAGAACTGAAGATGGAACTGCCTTTCAATACATCAATTCCACTGCTGGGATTATCCCCTAAGAGCCCTGAAACACCAATCCAAAAGAACCTATGCACCCCTATGTTCACAGTAGCACAATTTACAAGAGCCAGTTGCTGAAAACAGCAGCCTAAGTGCCCATCAGTAAAAGAGTGCTATGCGGCAGAAAGAAAGAAGGAACGCCTACACTTCATGATGGCTTGGATGGAACTGGAGAGCATTATGCTGAGTGAAATAAGCCAGGCAGTGAAAGACAAATACCCTATGATCTCACCTATAACTGGAACCTAATCAACAAAACAAACAAATGAGCAAATAGAACGAGAGACTTGGAAAGAAAGAACAAACTGACAGGAACCAGAAGGGAGGGGGAGGGGGAGAGAGATAACAGAGGAAAGAAGGGGAAGGGGCCAGCAAGGGAACGCAAAGAGAGGACTCATGGGCATGAACAATGGGGAGGGATTGACTGTACGAGTGGAGGGGGAGAGCAATAGGGAAAAAGGAGGGACAACTGTAACTGAACAACAATACATTTTTAAAAAGGAGGCTGTATTAGTCAGGGCTCTCCTGAGAAGCAGAACCAATAGGCTCTGTGTGTGTATGTGTGTGTGGATAGATAGATGATAGATACTAATTTTAAGGAATGGTTCACATGACTGTAGAGGCTGGCAAACCCAAATTCTGCAGATAGACGAACATACCAGGGACCCTAGGAAGACAAGATTTGCAGCTTCTTCCAAAGATAGTCTTGAGGCAGAATTTCCTTTTCCCCAGGGGACTTCAATCTTTTTCTCTTAAATTCTTCAACTGATTGGATGAGGCCCACCCACACTATGGAGGGTAATCTGCTTTATTCAAACTCTTTTGATTTAATGTTAATTACATCTGAAAATACTTTCACAGAAACAATTAGATTGGTATTTGACCAAATATCTGGGTACTGTGGCCAGCAAAGTTGATCCACAAAATTAACACTCACAGAGGTATAATCACAATTGATTATCTGAGCTTTGGAATACAGTCACAGGCAAATGCTACACTTTGCTCCTTTGGGTCAAAATCCATCTCCACCTAGAACTAGCCACAGAGGAGGAGAGAGCATTCTACTGTATGGGTCATCAATTCTGATAATACAGAATTGCCATTGAGAGTGCGCTGAAATCTGAGGACAAGGTTTCAACAGCCAACTCAGAGCCATGTAAGGCTTTGAGCCTTGAATTCAAAGCTGCTGAAATTCTGCCCTCTCCTCTCTCTCTCTACTGACATTTACCAAGAACAGGAAACATGTATGTAACCATAAACTGTGGGCTATGATGGGGCTGCCACCACTGCAGCACAGCACATCAGTGCTAATATAAATTAATCCGAAGAAAGATTGCATATGCCGTGTTTTTTGTACTATAAGACGCACTTTTCCCCCCAAAATTTGGGAGGAAAATGGGGGTGCGTCTTGTAGTCCAAATGTAGCTTACTTGGCTATTTACATTTACATTGGTGAAATATTATGTTATTTAGGTCATTATATATTTTACCATATTTTTTGCTTCAAATTTTTTTTCTATTTTCCTCCTCTAAAACCTAGGTGTGTCTTATGGTCCAGTGCGTCTTATAGTCCGAAAAATACGGTACTCCCAGGATGGAATGCTCCCCACTTATGCGCACATGTGCTCCTCCTGATGAACTGCACTGTTTGGGAGTAATCTGACAGCCCTTCCACTGTCTGTCCACTTGGGGTGGCAGTCTTTCCACAGGCAGGGCATTTCCTAATTATAAAGAAATGTCGCCCTCTTCTGCCAGGCTGTGGGAACCCTAGGCCAAGGTCCAATTTCCAGAGCCAAGCAATAGGACTTAAATAATTATAATGGTAAACCAGCAAATAATATTTAATTTATTTACAAAGGAAGAACTTCTCAAATCTCCTTCAGAAGAACCTGCTGCAGAGAGCCTTTATTTGTCACCCCTTGGGATCCAGCAAGATACCCATGCTGGGGCCAGGATTCCCATCAGTACTTCCCACCGCGAAGGTGCCCCCGCTAGCCCATTCTGACCCCTGTGGGACTCCGTCAGCAGGCTGCCTTCGCCTGGGGATCCCATCAGCCTGGTGAAGACTTTCTCAGAATTGTGCTGCAACCCAAAGCTCTTCTTACCCAACCCTCCCCCTCCCTTCCTTCTCTCCCTTCACAGGCATTGGATCTGCCTCTCAATCTGAAGCTTTCCTACCTCCTCCTGCTCCCTCACTCTTCAAGTTCCATAGGAGGGTCACCCAATAAACAAACAAAACAAACAAATAAAAAACAAACTCATAGATACAGACAACAGAGTGGTGGTTACCAGAAGGGAAAGGGGGAAAGGGAGGACAAAAAGGTAAATGGGGTGATATATATGGTAACGGAAGATTAGGCATCAGGTGGTAAGCACACAATGGAGTATACAGATGTCATATCACAAAGTTGTACACCTGAAATTTATATAATGTTATGAACTAATGTTACCCCCAACAAATTTAACAAAAGTGATAAATAAATAATAAAAAGTTTTAAAAATACCTGGCGTATCTAAGCTCATGTTAAGACCTACTTCTTCATAGGACTTGACCTGACCCAATCTATTTATGTCCTGTTGCTTTCCTGATGTCCAGAGGATAATATTGCTGTCGCACACCCTTTATGGACTATAACTGGGAGGAATCATATATTCTGGTTTCGCCAAGACAGTCCCAGTATACTTGTTGTGAAGCATAATTATTAATAGCTCTCTGTAGATTCTCACGAACTCCCACTTTGGAAAATAAATTACATGGTTACTCTAACTATATTTAGAGGTTAGTCTAATAAAATGGACCCCAAAACGCATTTTGTGGAACACAACATTTAAACAATTCTCTAGGAAAAAGGGTTTACTGCACAAATAAATTGGGAAAATACTCTTGTAAGTTCACAATTCATATCAAGGTGTTAAAGTCCTAAAGATGTCCTGCAGTAAAAATCCTTGTTTAACTTTGCTTTACTCAGTGTTTCCCAAGCTTATCTGACCATACCACAGTTTTACCTGGAATACATAATGCCATGGAGTGACCCACAACCAAGAATAAATTCTCTCCACTCGCAGGTTCTCTTGAAAGCAGCTCAGATTGCTAGGAAGTTCCGAGTGCAGCAGCTGGTTCGCTTAGAGGTACCGGCTCCATGAAGAAAACAACTGGCCCCAGTCTGTGCTGGCTCCTGACTCACCTCTGAGTACAATTTACCTTAGCAACTGTGATCCACAAAGGCATTTGGCCTTTGGTTAAGTGAAGTCGTTTGGATCTAAATGTTGCTTTTAATGGCTTCTAATTTTACTCATAAAATTTTTCACTCATAAAACTCCTCATTTTTAGTACCAAATTGGGAATTTTGTTAGCAAATCATTTGATCCAGCCACTTAAGTGATTTCAAAGAGCCCTTTCCATCTGGCCAGTTCTCCTGCTCCCAGCTCTGTGAAAACTGTGCCATAAACTCAGTTTTTCAATTTGGAAAAGAGGGGCTGGCTTCTTCCATATTTAGGACACATTCAGCTCTTCATTCATTTTCTTGTGTTATGTACTTGCAGATCAGAAATCTACATATTTTGGCAAAATGCTTTGAGCCTGATGCTTAGTGGGAGGAAATAAAGGAAGGGAGGAAGGGAGGGAGGGAGGAAAGAAGAAAGAAAGGGAGGGAGGGAGAGAGGAAGGAAGGAAGGAAGGGGAAAGGAGGGAGGGATGACTTTAACAACACCAATGAGAACTATAAAAATGGCTTTGTGTTTGTACTAAAAGATTAAGTTAGTCTGTTAATGCCTCAAAATATTTTACATACTCTAATGAAAATGTAATTTTTCAAGAGGCCATAAAACAAACACTATGAGAAAATAAGGGAAATGAATAAAGTACAAGGGTCTGCTGTGTTTTGTTAAATAAATTCTGATTCAATTCATTTTAGGCTTAGATTATCTTTTGCAATCTCCCAACAAATTATTAGACACTAACTAAATATGAACTAGACTGAAAGCTATATTGAGTACTATTGCTATGTGGAAAGAAAAAATGCCTAAATAATAATTATTCAATCCCCGGTCATCGTACGTATAGGAACCAACCAATAAATGTGTGAATGGATGGAACGAGAAATGGACGTTTCTCTCTCTTTCTCTCTCTCTCTCTCTCCTCCTTCCTTTCTTTCTCTACAACCAGTAAATAGAATATTTTTTTAATTTTTAGATAAAGATACAGTTCTATTGCTCTATAAATACTACAACACTTGTTTTTAAGTTATCATACCAAATTCCCTGATTTGAAAACAATGTGTGTAATAGTCTGTTATATTGCAATTGCATTTTTTATTTTGGATCCTGAATTATCTAATGGTATAGAAGTCCTGTTCACACTAAATTTTGATCCATTAAAATATAAATTTTAAGAACTAAAGAGTTTGTTGAGTTCTTACTTTTTGTTGTTGTTGAGTTCTTACTTGTCTTTAAAATTTTGGAGAAATTACTTAAAATATAGTATCATTTTTCATATATCTCTAATTAGATTTAAAAGCAAATGCCCTGAACAAGATAGTGATGATAATACAAATTCATGCCGAATCAACAAAATTTAAAAAAAAAATTTTAAGATTTTATTTATTTATTTTTAGAGAGAGAGGAGAAGGGAGGGAGAAAGAGCAATGTATGGTTGCCTCTCACATGGCCCTCACTGGGGACCTGGCCTGCAACCCAGGCATGTGTCCCGACTGGGAATCGAACCGGGACCTTTTGGTACCCAGCCCGCGCTCAATCCACTGAGCTACACCAGCTGGGCAACAAAATTAAAAAATGATTTTTAAAAATCAGATTGTAAGAAATTTGACTACTGGTTTTGACCACTGTCTGCAGACCACTGATTCAGCTTTCTGAACTTCCCTTAAAATATGCTATGCAACAACAGATGAAAACAATACCAATAGCACCATGGAACATAGTATTGGCGATCATTTCAACTTAATGTAAGTTAAATGGGAGTAAACAAAATGACCTCCCCTACAGAACAGAATACAGAGAGACTATTTCTGCCTCGAGATCATTTCCTGAATCTGATATACAGGACCTGAACTGTCTGGAAGAGTGGGCAGCTGCCACTATTCTGTTTGCAGAATGCTTTTGGTCTTTCCTCCCCTTCATTGCATCCCTTCCCCAGTGTCATCAGTTCCTCTCTTCCAAAATCCACTTGGAGACTGAAATCACCATAAACTCAACTGGGCGGAAAAGCAGGTGGAATTCCAGAAGTGGTGCTTTTCATTCTAAAATGAGTCTTCCCAGATTGTATCAAAACCCAAGCATCTAAACACCAACAGCCTGGACCTCTTCCCAGGCTACAGACTGTCTGATTGATATTATAGCATTTGGAGGTCCCACCCGACATCCTGAGTCCAGAGTGAACTCACAATATTGTCCCTTGAGATGGCTAAGCCTCCAGTGCATCCTCTCCCGATAAAGGCAACATCTGTTAGTTATCCTAGAAAACTGGCAGTGTTTTTTCTTCTTCTCTCTCTCATCCACAGCCAAGTCTGTCAATTCTGTCTCTTTAATATGTCTTAAATGTATCCCCCGCTCCCCATCAGCACCACCACCCTACACCCACCCTCTCTTCCATGAGCCTCTGAACCATCTTGTCACTGCCACTACCTGTTCTAATTTCTAGTGTCCAGAGTGAACTTCTCAACAACACATCCAATCACAGCACCTCTCTGCCTAAAACCCTTTAGGAGCTTTCTATTTTAGAAAAACACCCTAGATTGTCAACAAAGCTGTGTGATCTAAATGGGCCCCTGCACTTGGCTTTAGCCTCTAAGACTCCTCTCAGCCCAAATGCTTTGAGCTCTTTCTTGCTTCAGAAGCTTTGTACATTCTGTTTCCTCTGCCCAAAATAGTTTTATTTCTACCCAACACAAAGCTAACTGTAAATCATCTGTTATTGCTTCAACGTGAGAAAATTTCCACAACTTCCCAAACCCTCAATTCTTGGACAGAGGCTCTTTTATACATCAGTCCTAATTTTTCTTTCAAAGCCCAAGTGTTACTAGAAGTTACTTAGGTCATGATTTGTTTAACATCTATTTCACAACTGGCCTGCCACTCCATGCCTGTCATAGGCCAGACTCCAGTGCTTACAGTGACTGCACATGGGAAGCCCTAACATTCAGCAAATATCAGTAAACATTTAACACAAGTGAATGAATCTGCTATCTTCAAGAAACTGATATAAATGACAGGTAAATGATAAAAGAATAGGCAAAGACAGTATTTTGTGCTAAGAAACAAAAGGAAAATTAGGTACCAGAACACACTCCCGCTGTAATGCCTCTCCTTTTGTATATGACTTAATTATTACATTTAAATTTAGCTTGGGAACTGTGATATTTTATTTTAAAAACTCAAAATATATAGTATTTTAATACATAATAATATGTGATCTCTAATAATTAGGTTGACATATAAAAACACTTCATTTGTTCATGTATGTCACCTGGATCGAATAAGGCAGATGCCAGGCAAAGGGTAATTTTATGTGTCAGTGCGAGTGGGCCACAGGTTGCATAGATATTTGGTTAAAAATTATCCCGATGTTTCTGTGAGGATGTTTTTGCTGAGATTAAAATTTAAATTGGTAGTCATAAATCAAATTGCCCTCCTTAATGTGGGCTGGTGCTCCCCTAAGTAGAAACTTCCTCCTGCCTGACAGTTTTCAAACCAAGATATTAACTTTTTTTCTGCCTTCAGCTCAAAGTGAAACATTGGCTTTTCCTGAGTCTCAAGGCTGTCAGTCTTTAGACTAGAAGTACATCATCAGTTCTCCTGGTTCTCAGGCTTTTGGACTCAGGCTGGAACTACACCAGGGGCTCTCCTGAGTCTCTAGCCTGCTGACTCACCCTGCAGATCTTGAGACTTGCCAGCCTCCATAATCACATGAGCCAATTCCTCATAATAAAGCTCTTCTATGTACGTATTACTGGTGCTGTTTTTTCTGGAGAATCCTAATATATGCAGGTACCAGTGAAACTACAAAGGCTAGAAAAATAGCAAATAAGGGCAATATTAGTAAAACTATTAAAAAGCCATCCACAAGTGCTTCCAGGGAGCACAGAGGAGACACTAACACAGGGAAGGTTTGAAGGGGCTAGGCTGCATTATGCCAGTGAGGCATACAAATTAGTGAAATGAGTTCTTTAATGTGACTTAATTTTACTCAGAGTCCTGAGGAAATCTGGGCTGCATATTAAACCAGCTGTCATCATAGCTTAATAAGTTTTAGTTTTCTCACTTCTGAATATAACCTCCATGGTTCAGTTATTTTAATTGGAAATAGCTAATAAACCAGACATCTGTACATAAGTTTCTCTTTCTATTGTCTTCCACCAGGATCATATTTTGAAACTTTGCTGTAAGAAACAGCTCATGAGATTATAAAATACTACCCTCTGGGCCCACCCTCTGGAGGTTCTAATTCAATCAGCCTCATGGCCTGAGAATCAGCATTTCACCAGGCTCACTGGAATTTCAAATGTGGAAAGTCCACTGATCAGTGTGAGAAACACTGATGCAAAACTTGTAAACAGACCTGTGAAAACTATGCTTTGCAACTACTGAGAGCAGGCTGACAGCTCTGGGAAGGGAGGGTTAGGGGGTGGAGGGACCAAGCAAAAAAGAAAAAGTCATGGACTTTTCCCATCTGTGGTGATTACAAATGGGGAAGGAGTATAAGGGATAAAGGGTAATGGAAAAAACACAGTAAAAAAAACAGGAAAAAAAAAACTATTGCACGTAGGACATTGTAATATTCAACTATAAATAAAATGACCTTCCAGAAAATACATAAAACTCAGTGATAGAGTTCCTAGGGCTCTTAATTTTCTTTTGTACTTTTATGTACCTACTGACCTTCATGTTGAGGTACAAGTTTTAAAATCAGAAAAAAAATGTTTTAAAAATGATGAGAATATGAGGACTGTCCAGAAAAATCCAGCCATTGTTAATATAACAAAAATGGTTTGCACAACATCAGTGTAACCTGGCAGCCAAGAAGAGTGGACTGGAATACAAATGCATGAACAGTGACGACTTCACTGTACTAGTCAGTGGGGGCATAGACACCATTGAATGAACATGTGTACTGTGTCTGTCTTGATTCTCTCTGGTTTTTACAGCCAGAAGTTATAGGGACTTCTCTTCCTGGCACTGGAGCCCTGGCATGGGGCTGGGGCCTTTGCTCCTGAGATATCTCTCCTGATATTTATTCACCACACATGAGTGTGGGACCAGTCCATTCCACATCTCCACACCTCTGTCCCTCCTACCAGTGTGCATGTGGTTTCTTCTCTAATTCCATAGTTGGTTTCTTGTTTAATTTCTTAGTTGTAGGACTTCCATTCAGCTCAGTTTATGACAGTTCTTAATGATGGGTGTTCTATAGCTTAGTTGTCATTTTGATGTGGCTGTGCAAGGAGGCAAGCCTGTTTACCTGGACCACCATCTTGACCAGAAGTCTAACTTGATTTTTAAAATAAAAATAAGGATGTACTCTATACAAAAATTATCTTCCCTTCTCAACCCATTTCATAAAATACCTGAAAGTTCTAACAGAAATAATACCAAGTTCCCATCACCATTCCTGCTCAGAGATTGAAAATAAACTGAGGCAAGGGAGGCTGTGAAATCATGTTTGTTTGTCTTTGATCCCCCTCTTCTTATTACTTTTTCCCTCTTGCACTAGCATAAGTTTTTCCACCCCACCCCATATTTTCAGGCACTGCCTTTTCTTATTTTTAAATCCCCTATTTCTGTCCAAGCAGAGATAATGATGAGCATTATCTTATTATCATCTTGAATTAATTTACACTTAAGTATTAACTAACTCTCTCAGTTGTTCTTAGACAACTCACCTGTCTTGACTCCCTCACTTTCTCACTTCTTTGCCTCCTTTGGATTTCACACTCCCCAACCCCAACATTCACAGCCTGGTGGTCACTGTCACCCTCAAGACCTCAGTATTAATCTTATTCTACCCTTTGTTTCTTATTTAATCCACAAGAAGCTCCAGACTGTCACGTCACACTTCATACCCTGCATTCCAATAATCCTCCAGTTCTGCATATTCCTTTGCTGCCCTCCCCTTCTGCTCCTCCTCATCTCCTAAAACCCCTTCCACTGTGCTCTTTGGAACTTATGGCCCATTCATCAGCAAAATCCACTAAACTGCAGCCTATCTCTAATTAGAGTCACTTCTGCCATAATGCAAAAAAATCCCTCTGCTGTTTAAACTGACTCTATAAAAACCACAGAGCTTATGGAGAAAATTGCATGGGGGCATAACATCAAAATCTTCATAGGTGACATATTAGAAAAAAAACAGCTTAATAAAAACAGTAGCACAATTTTACACATGTTAAATGGTTAAGAAAGACAGAAATATTACAATATATAGGTCACTTTACCTTGACAAAGACCCAGTGTGCCTACGCAAGTGGATGTCAGAAGGGTTGCAGCTTGTGAGTTATTGTGAAGGGTGGAAGAAGGGCCAGCTGAAATCAGAGGAAAAGCTGTAACACCAGATGCAGGTGGGTATGGTTCCTAATGCATGCATAAACTAAGGCAGCTGGGAGATGTCTGAGGTTATACATTTTGTGTATGCCTAAGGAGATGCCATCAGCCTGGTGCAGTCTTCTGTGTTATACTTAGTATTTTCCACAAATGAAGTCACATATACGTAAAAGCAAAGGTAGCCTTATCCTCAAATTCTTTCCTAGTATCTCAATTGTGTTTAAACAAATTCAGATTTCAAAATTAGTGTTACAGCTCAACTGGGGGTAGTCCATTCACATTCTTGTCCAGAACCAAAAATCCGACTTTACCCCGAGGACACTGCTGGTTCTCCAACCCTCTTAAGTGGTAGCCAGCTTTGCTCCGCCTCTAGCTCTCATACCACTGGGCCTAAATGTGGGGTGCGCGTCCTCTTTGCTCCACGTTGCTACACTAGACAATTGTTCCTCCTTTTATTTTTCTTGTACACCTCTACTCTATTGATCTTTTCATGCATCTTACCTTTTCTGTTTCCACCACCATATTCTAGGACCTTCTCACTACCAATACTAGTCAGGGTGCTCCAGAGAAACACGACAAAGATGAATCAGTCAGCCATACAGACAGACAGATAGACAGAGAATGATAGAGAGATATAAATATGTATATATGTAGATGGATAGATTTAGTATGAGGAATTGGCTCACGTGATTATGGAGCCTGACAAGCCCCATAATATGCTATCTGCAAGTTGGAGACCCAGGAAAACTGGTGGTATAGTTCAGTCTAAGTCCAAAGGCCTGAGGACTAGGGGAGTTTATGATGTAATTCCCACTGAGGCAGGAGAAGACCCATGTCTTGGCTTAAGCAATCATGCAGTTAATGCTCATCTGCATTGGTGAAGGCAATCTGCTTTACTGAGTCAAATGCTAATCCCATCCAAAACACCCTCACAGACACATCCAGAAATAATGGTTAGCTATGACTTTAATGTCACTGAAAATATGATTTAGAAAGTAGCCAGGTGTACTCTGTACTGATACAATTATGCATTTAATAGCACATTTGCAAGTGTGAGCACTGTTTAAATGTTCTCATTAATCTCTAAACTTGTGAACACCATATTATTTCTTAAAAGATGAAGAAACGCTCATCCTCACAGTTGTGGTGGAGATACAGGGGTAGCTGAAAGGAAAGCAGATGCTAGGGTTATACACATGAACCAGTGTATGGATCAGAACTTAATGATATCCAGAGACTGAGCCAGCTGCCCCTGCCTGCCTTAACAGCAATGCTGAGTAAACGGCACCTCAGGGAAGATGGGCATGGAGGCGGAGAGCAGTATTAACGCTTACATTCTACAGTCTTGATCTCCTACTCGACACAACTGGAACCATTCTTAAACTGAAAGTAAGTAAAGCAACAATGCAATCCCGACTCTGCTCACTTAATGCTGAAAAAAGAGATCAACATCTATCCATAAAGAATAGGGATTTTCTGAATAAATTATTATGGACTTCAATCTCTAATGCTTTTTGTCACATAATGACATTCAATCTCTCCCTCCTCTCTCTCTAAAAATAAATAAAATCTTTCTTAAAAAGTTACAGATGTGAAATAAAATAAGCTTGAAAAAGTGACTATAACTCAATAGAAAAAAAAATAACCACTAAAAGAGGACCAACAGGTGACCCAGATATTTCAATATTTGGAATAATTGAAATTCCAGGAGACAGGATTTTAAGAGAACTCATAAATATGTTAAAGAACTTAAAAGGAATGATGAACAAAATGAGGGGAAAGATTGACTTGGGGGAATTTTCATTCTAAGATGAAAAGTCTTAAAATGTCATCTAATAGAAATTTTATAACTAAAAAGTATAGTATCTAAAAAAGAAAAATTCACTGGGGAAGCTTAATAACACATTTGACATGACAAAAGAAAGGGTAAATGTTCTTGAAGAGGTCAATAGCAATTATCCCATCTAAAGCACAATCGTCAAACTTCCAGAACAACATCAACCAATCTAACATGTATGTAATTGGAGCAAGAGAAGAGAGAAACCTCTGGTACAGAAGCAATATATAAAGAAATATTGGCAGAACACTTTCAAAAGTAAAGGAAGACATCAAACTTTAGATTTAAAATCTCAGAGAACCCTAAATAAAAATTGTTCTAAAAGGATAAAGAAAATTACACCTAGGCATATTATAGTCAGACAGCTGGATACCGTGATAGAGATAAAAAAAAAAAAAACTTAAAGAGAAAAGCTTAAAAGCAGACAGAGAAAAGGGACTCTGCATTTCAGAAAACATCTTCTACTCAGAAACAATGAAAACTAGAAGAAAATGGAATAAAAGTTTAACACACTGAAAGAAAATAAATTGTTAAATTTCTATAGTGAAAATATTCTTCAAGGCCATAGGCAAAATAAGTACATTTTCAGGCAAACAAAATCTGAGAGAATTTATCACCTATACTATGTAAAATGTGAAAGAAAGTGTTTCTAGTTGACAAGAAATTACCCTGAGTAAAAGCCTAGAGGAATTTAAGACCATAAGACAGTAAGCATGTATCTAAAAGTGGTAAAAATATTTTAATGCTTTAAAATTTTCCTTAAGATCTCTTTAAAGCAAACATAACTCTAAAGTACTGTGGAATTTATAACATGTGCAAAAGTAAAATATATAGCAACAATTCCACAAATATCAGGAGAGGGAATAAGTTAAATTATAATTCTTGAAAGATTCTTGCATTGTCTAGTAAATGGTATTCCAGTCTATAACTACTGTGTAAACACTAAAATTAATGCAAAGTGCCAAAAGAGGAGATAAAATGTAATATTACATGCTACTTGATTAGTTTAAAAGAAGATGGGGAATAAAAAAAGAAAGGGGAAATGGGACAAACAGAAACACAAGTAAAAGGATGCTAGAACTACATCAGTAGTTAAATTAAATGTAAATGAAATAAATATTTCCATTAAAGTAACAAATAGTCTAACTGGATAACATAAAAGGCCCAGTCATTGTTGATTATATGATACAATTTAAATATAACAGAAGTTAATAGTAAAAGTATGAAAAAATGCCTGCATGAACAATCATGAGAAAGCTAATGTGCCTATTTCGATATCAGATAAAGTAGATTTCAAGATACAGATAAAGAGATTTTATTATAATAAATGGGCTGACTGATTAGGAAGGCAAAAAATCATAAATCTATATGTATTAACAGCAAAAAATGATAGAAATAAAACAAACTGTGGAGATAGTTATGAACATACAATCAACTCTTGAACAACATGGGTTTGAACTGCCCAGGTCCACTTTTACTCTGACATTTTAAAAAAAATACAATCAGCCCATCCTTGGGTTTCACATCTGCCAATTTTACAGCTACAGATTCAGTCAACCAAATCAAAACTAGTATTTTCATTCTATATATGTATCATAAATGTTTTATCTGTTTACTGATGGACACATTTGTTCCTTACATAGATTAACTATTGTAAATAATTAAAATAGGGCTGAAAATATTCTTTCAAATTAGTGTTCTGGGTTTCATTGGACATGTATCCAGAAGTGGAATCGTTGGGTCATAAGGCAATTTCATTTTTAATTTTTTTAGAAAACTCCTGTTTGTCATAGTGACTGCATCAATCTGCATCCCCACCAGCAATACACACGGTTTCCCTCTTCTCCACATCCTCCCAACACTTACCTGCTGATTTATTGATGAGAGTCATTCTGACAGGTGTGAGAGGATATCTCACTTTGGTTTTCATTTGCATTTTTTCTGATGATTAGTGATGTTGAGCATCTTTTCATATGTCTATTGGCCATGTGTGTGTTCTCTTTGGAGAAGTGTCTATTCAGGTCCTTTACTCATTTTTTAAATTGAATAGGGGGCTTGGTATTAAGTCATATGAGTGCTTTATAAACTTTGGATGTTAATCTCTTTTCAAATATATCATTGGCAAATATGTTCTCCCATTCAGTGGGCTGTCTTTGCATTTTGTTGATAGTTTCTTTTGCTGTGCAAAAACTTTTGGTTTGATGTAATACCAGTTTTTACTTTTTTCTTTTGTTTCTTTTGCCAAGGAGATCTATCAGAAAAAATATTACTCAACCATAAAAAAAGAACAAAATCTTACCATTTGCAACAGTCTAGATAGACCTAGAGAGTATTATGCTAAGTGAAATAAGCCAGTCAGAGAAAGACAAATATCATATGATTTCACTTACATGTGGAGTATAAAGAACAATATAAACAAATAAACAAAACAGAAACAGGCTCACAGATACACAGAACAGACAGATGGTTGCCAGAGTAGAGGGGGTTTGGGAGAGTGGGTGTAAAAGGTGAAGGGATTGAGAAGTACAGATTGGTGGTTACAAAACAGTCATGGGGATGGAAAGTACAGCATTGGGAATATAGTCAAAAATATTACAATAACTATGCATGATACTATTTGGGTCCTGGAAATATTAGAGGAAACACTTTGTAAAGTTTATGATTGTCTAACCACTATGCCGTATACCCAAAACTAATACAAAATAATATTAAATGTAAACTATAATTGAAAAAAATATTTTCACATTGCTAACAACAGATTCCCAACTGCCAATAGAAAACAGTGTTTTCTCATTCCCAACTGCTGATTCTCGATCTCAGATAGAATAGTATTTTCACATTCACAACTGCGGATTGAAAATACTGATTTTGATCCATGGTTGCATCAATCCATGAATGCAAAGGACTGCAGTGTCAAAAGTTACATGCAGGATGGAGTGGGGAGGAGGGCAGGGGAGAAAATGCAGACAACTGTAGAACAACAATAAAGTAATTTAAAAATTAAAAAAAAAGTTACACGCAGGTTTTTGACTAAGCAGGTCCTAAACCATTAACCTCATTCCTCATAGGTCTAATGTAGCTAGGTATTTTAACATATCTGTGCTAGCAATTGATAAAACAAACAGATTTAAAAAAAAAAACCAAACACAGGACATAGAATATTTGAACAATGCTATTACCTAACACAACGTAGTCAATGTGTGTAGATCACCACATCCAACTACTGGAGAATACGTGTTTTGCACGTGCATGAGGAACAGTTACCAAAACACACCAAATGCTTGCCATAAAGAAATTTCTTGATACATTCAAAAGATTGAAATCATAGGGAGGATGCTTTCTGATCCCAAAAAATTAAATCAGAACTCAACAATAATAACTAGTAACTAGAAAATCTCCCAAATATTTGAAAGTGATGCAACACATTTTTTTAATAAGCCATGGATCAAAGAAGAAATCACAGTGGAAATTAGAAGACGTCTTGAACCAAATGATAATAAAAATAATATAGCAAAATTCATAGTATACAACTAAAGCAATGCTTAGGGAGAAAATTATATAGATTTAAATGAAATATTCAGTCAATGACCTAAACTTTCAATTCAAGAAGATGGAATCAGAACAGCAAAATAAGCTCACAGAAACTATAGAAGGAAATAATATGTAAAAGAAGATAGTCATGAAATTGAAAATAGGATAAATGACAGAGAAATCAACAAAGCAAAATTTGATCTTTTGAAAGATTAGTAAAATTTATAAACCCTAAAAAGGAAAAACAAAAAAAAGAGAGAGAAAACACACAACCAGTACAAGGAGTGAGTAAAAGGACATCCCTGTATCCACTGTGTAGAGATGGCACAAAAATGAATAGACACTCTCAAGAGTAATATCTGAAAGAATTTGTAATGCCTAATTAAAAACCTTCCTGCAAAGAAAACTGTAGGCCCAGAAATCACTGAAAAATTCTACTAAACTTTTAGGAAGAAATTACAATAATACACAAATTCTTCCAATGTATAAAGGAAGAAAGAACATTTCTCAGCTCATTTTACATGGCCAATATAACGCTGATACTAAAACCTAACAAGGACAGTAACAGAAAACTACACACTTAACTAAACACAGAAATTTTTAATGAAATATAAGCAAATAAAATTCAACGATATATGAGAAGGATAATACTTCATTAAAATGTGGGTTTATTCTGGGAATGCAAAATTGTTTTAACATTCAAAAAGCAAACAAATGAGGAATTCCGGCCAAGATGGAGGCGTAGGTAGACACACTGTGCCTCCTCACACAACCAAAAGAGGAAAAACAACAATTTAAAAAACAAAAACAGCCAGATCTGACAGAAAACGGAACTGAGTGGAAGTCCAACAACCAAGGAGTTAAAGAAGACACGTTCATCCAGAACAGTAAGCGGGGCGGAGCCAGGTGGAGAGCACACAGCCAGACTGCGGTTTGTAGAGAGGTACCAGCAATGCTCCAGCTACCCAGAGAGGCCCGTGGTGGATGCTCCTGACCAAAACGTGGCTGGCGCACTCGGGGAAACCAGGGCTGAGACTGGTGGACCAGGCGGTCTCTCATTCGCGTGCAGATAAACCGGGGAGGAAAAGCTGGGGAGCGGAACAGACCGAATGGCCCACCAACACAGGGAAATAAAGCCTCAAACCACCGATTGAAAACACCTGTGGGGGTTGAGACGGCAGTGGGAGGAACTCCTGGCCTCACAGGAGAGTTCGTTGGGGAGAACCACAGGGACTTGGAACTGTGCAGGACCGTCCACTCACCCCGGAGCCAGCAAAGAAGGGCCCAACTTGCTTGTGGGTAGCTGGGGAAGTGCGGAGAACAAAGCAAGCACCATTGTTCTCTCAGGCCCCGCCCCCACAGACAGCATCACAACACAAGGAGGTAGGTTACCCCGCCCTGGTGAACACCTAAGGCTCCGCCCTTTAAAGTAACAGGTGCACTGAGAAAAAAAATGACCCAAATGAAAGAAAACATCAAAGCTCCAGAAAAAATACAACTAAGTGACGAAGAGATAGCCAACCTATCAGATGCACAGTTCAAAACACTGGTAATCAGGATGTTCACAGGATTGGAAGAAAGATGGTCGCAATTAGTTGAACAAATGAAGGATAATATAAAGGAAATGAGGGGAAATCTGCAGGGAACCAACAGGGATGAGAAGGAAACTGGGACTCAAATCAACAGAGTGGACCAGCAGAAAGAAAAAAACATCCAACCAGAAAAGAATGAAGAAACAAGAATTCAAAAAACTGAGGAGAGGCTTAGGAACCTCCAGGACATCTTTAAACGTCCCAACATCCAAGTCATAGGGGTGCCAGAAGGAGAAAAGGAAGACCAAGGGATTGAAAACTTATTTGAACAAATAATGATGGAGAACTTCCCCAAGCTTGTGAAGGAAATAGACTTTTGGGAAGTCCAGGAAGCTTAGAGAGTCCCAAAGAAGTTGGACCCAAAGAGGAACACACCAACACACATCATAATGACATTACCCAAGATTAAAAATAAGGAGAGAACCCTAGAAGCAGCAAGAGAAAAGGAGACAGTTACCTACAAAGGAATTCCCATAAGACTGTCAGCGGATTTCTCAAAAGAGACCTTGTAGGCAAGAAGGGGCTGGAGAGAAGTATTCCAAGTCATGAAAGGCAAGGACCTACATCCAAGAATACTCTATCCAGCTAAACTCTCATTTAGAATGGAAGGGCAGATAAAGTGCTTCTCAGATAAGGTCAAGTTCAAGGAGTTCATCATCAACCAGCCTTTATTATATGAAATGTTAAAGGGATTTATATAAGGCATGGAGGGATATCAACAGGGGAGTAGGAGGGGGAGAGAGGGGAAAAGGTGCAGAGAATAAGTAGCATAAATGGTAGGTAGAAAACAGACAGGGGGGGGGTTAAGAATAGTATAGGAAATGTGGAAGACAAAGAACTTGCGTGTATGACCCATAGACAAAAACTAAAGGGTGGGGAATGGGGGGATGGAGGGGAAGAAAGAGGGGAAAATGGGACAACTGTACTAACATAATCAATAAAATATATTAAAAAAAAGAAAAGAAAAAGCAAACAAATGAGCAATTATCCACATTCACAAAATAAAGGAGCAAAACACATGATTAACTCAGTAGATGAATATAAAGCTCTTGATAAAAGTCAATACTGAGTCATATATAAAAACTACCAGCAAACCAGTAACAGAAGGGAATTTTCTTAATTTGATAAAATGTCTATACAGAACTTGCAGATACTATAATTCTGAATGATAGACTATCAAATGTTCTCTTTGTAAGTTGGGAACACAAGAATGAGATCTACTCTTACGACTTTTATTCAGCACTGTACTAGTGGTTCTAGCCAGTGCAATAGGCACAAAAGGAAAGATAAAAGACATAACAATTGGGGGAAAAGAATTAAAACTGATATTTACAGGTAAAATGGTTTGGACCATAAGAGTTCAAAGGAATCCATAAATTGCTAGGACTAATTGAGTTTAACGTGCTTGTGGGTTACAAGGTCAACACAAAAATCAATTGTATCAACATATACAAGCAAAAAACAAATGGAAATTAAATTGTTAAAGTTACCATTTATAATAGCATCAAATAACATTAAGTACTTTTGAATAAATTTAATAAAACATGTGTAAGGCCTCAAAACTGAAAACTACAAATTACTGCCAAAATAAATTAAATGAGACAATAAATAAAATGATATACAATTTTCATGGAATGGAAGCCTCAATATCATTAAGATGTCAGTTCTCCCTAAATTAAATCTTCAGATTCAATGTGATCCCAGCAGATTTGGGGAAAGGGGTGAAATTACATTGCTAATGAAAGTTTAAAAGGGCATAATCTCTTTGAAAAATTGGTTTGGCAATGTCTAACAAAGTTAAATAGAGTTACTTCATGACCCAGGAATTTTACTTCAAGGTACACCTAGCAGCACTCAGATGTACCTGCAGTCAAGAAATTTTAAACAAAATTAAATTGCCCATCTGGTCAAGCAGAAAGGCAGATGAAGCAATTCAATTTCCTGGTTTCGTCCTTACAATCAGTGTGCTCTTTTTTATTTTTAATTTACTGTTTAAACATAACACTGTGTAGTGTCATAGGGTTTGGACACACAAACTCCATCTGAAATATGATCCAGAAATTCTGAAGAATGACAAACTTGCTCTCAAAACAAGCATGTGTAGCTGATATTACATGCATCTGGGGCAATCATATAACTGGGCATTCTACAAATTAACTTTTTTTGGTAGAATCCAATGCATATTTTAAAATATGAAGTTAAAATTTCACTATTTGAAGCTCACTTGCATAAAATTAAAACTCAAGCAGTTGTTTAGAACCTAGAGCAATAAAAGAGTTTGGGGCAGAGGAATATTTTACCTCTGAATCAATGATATTGTTCAGGACTGTTCTTCCTGACAGAAGATGGCAGCCGAGTAGGTGGAAGCTGAGCCCACTTGCTTGTGCCCTCAGCATGGATTTTTGGCCGATCTTCTGACAAGTGACCTGAACAATCAACAAGATCTAAAATGATATGAATTTTTGAAGCCAAGGAGTACAGAGGATGCTTTGCACTGTCCTGTAAGCAATTTTATAAGTTGAGGGGGAAAGGCCCTGTGTGAGGCGCCTGCAGCAGAGGAAAGATTAGGCAGAAAACGCAACTACTGGCTCCCTCCCCTCCCAGAGTGGGGGCCCTGGTCCCACACAGGGAAACACCCCCACACCTAATTGGGAGAGACTTAGGAGTACATACAAAATCTGGGAGACTTAGGCTACACATACATACAGTGAGCAGCACATCCACAGCTGCAGCGCCAACTGGGAGAGTTCCAGAGAGAAACTCTATCTCCTAAAACTGTCAGAGGCACTGGTGGGCTGTGGGCAGCCCTGACCGAGAGACTTTCTGCTTTTTGGGGAGGCGGAGCATGTGGAGAGCTGGCCCATGGCTCAGTGTGGGTGCCATCTAGAGACTTTTTTAAAATGGGAGCTGAGGTATGGCAAGGCAAGGACTCCGTGCTCACATGCACAGTGACTCTGCCAACAAAGACATCAGAGTGAAAAAGCGGTTCATTCCCACTGACTCCAGCTGCACAGAAAGAACAGAAAGTGGCACGCCAAAGTGACTGTGGGACCAGACCCAATGCAGCTGGTGAGCAGGGGGCTGCACACAGCAGAGTTCTAGTCTAAGAACTGCAGCCTGGGGACTGGATGGCCAGGGGCTGAGTGCCTGAGACTCATTGCAGCAAGGCAGGTTCCCTCACAGGCAGGCGTGCCCAACCTTCACCTACGGGATTGCAAGCTCGGCGGATCAGGGAGGCCAGGCTCAAGAGCTCCCTGCTCAGCACATATCCACAGGGGAAAGAAGGAGAAGCTCTGAAAGGGCCCTTTCTGAACTACCAGACACTAGGAACTACACTGGTTCCTCTGGCCCTGATCCACTGAAATCAGCAGAGCAGAGAGATTAGAGACAGGTGCAAAAAGGGTGTTCAGGACCCTGCCCAGCCTCGGCTTTCACACAGAGCTGCCATCAGCCCAAGCAGGAAAGAGCTGCCCCTTTTACACAGATTGGCTGCTCACAGGAAGTGAACAACTAATTCATCAGAAACCATACATATTTGGAAATAACTGGGACAGACCAAGTTGTGAGAGCTGGCAGGGCAGAGGGAATCTTCCCTGAAGACTGAACAGCAGGTCCTGGGGTGATCCAGGGATTCCACCCTCCCAATCTCAGCAGAGGCCCCCTCTGAAGGCTAGTTGAGGTGTTACTTGCAGTGCTCTCTGATATTACATGACTCCTAGGCCTTGTGCTGATGGAAAGCTGGCCACGCAGAACAGGGAAGACCAACCAGGCCTGAAGGAGACAGGCACAGACTGTGGATCACTTGTAGCCTTGAACAGGCTGCCTAGGGCTACACTAGGACACCATCTGACATTGCCGGGGTGGATACAGCAAGAGAAAACAGTGGCAAATGCTAGACTCTGCTGAGACAAATTCCACCTGTCTTCTTCATTATTTATGTTATTTCTTCTCCGCCATAGCTTTATAATATTTTTTGCTTTTTCTTCATGTTTGGCCCTATTATTTCAGTCCTATTATTTCACTATGTTTTTATGTTAGTTTTATTTAAAATCTCGTATTTTACTCCTCCCTTCTGTTACTCCAATTTGCCTTCTTCCTCCCTCTTCTTATCTTTGTTTTATATTCTATTTTTCTTTTACTTTTTAAAGTCTATTTTATTGATTATGCTATTATGGTTGTCCCATTTTTTCCCCTTTTATTCTCCTCCACCTTGCATACCTGCTCCCACCAGCATTCCCATCCCTCCTTAGTTCATGTCTATGGGTTATACATATAAGTTCTTTGGCTTCTCCATTTCCCATACTATTCTTAATCTCCCCCTGTCTATTTTGTACCTACCATTTATGCTTCTTATTCCCTATACTTTTTCCCCCCATTCTCCCCCTTTCCCCCTGATAGCCCTCCATGTGATCTCCATTTCTGTGATTCTGTTTCTGCTGTACTTATTTTTTTAGTTTGTTTCTGTTTTTTATATTCAGTTGTTGATA
>PVJI01012847.1:0-49925 GCA_004026765.1 Micronycteris hirsuta | reverse complement strand
CTTGGGTAATGTAATTATGATGTGTCTTGGTGTGTTCCTCTTTGGGTCCAACTTCTTTGGGACTCTCTGAGCTTCCTGGACTTCCCGAAAGTCTATTTCCTTCGCCAGCTTCGGGAAATTCTCCATCATTATGTGTTCAATTATTTTTTCAATTCCTTGGATTTCTTCTTCTCCTTCTGGCAGCCCTATGATCCGTATGTTGAGCCGTTTACAGATGTCTTAGAGGTTTCTGAGCCCCTCCTCCATTTTTTGAATTCTTGTTGCTTCATTCTTTTCTGGTTGGATGTTTTTTTCTTTCTGCTGGTCCACTCCGTTGATTTGAGTCCCAGTTTCCTTATCTCTATTGGTTCCCTGCAGATCTCTCCTCATTTGTTCAAGCAAGTTCGTTAATTTTTCGTCGAATTCTGTTAGCATCTTTATTACTAGGGTTTTAAACTTTGCATCTGATAGGTTGGCTATCTCTTGGTCGGTTAGCTCTGGGGTTTTGATCTGTTCCTTTCTTTGGGCCATTTTTTCTCCCCTTGGTGAGCCTGTTACTGTAAGGGGGGCGGAGTCTTGGGGATCCCCTGTGCAGGGAAGTTCCCGGTAGTTGTGCTGTGACGTAGCCTGTGGGGGCGGGACCTGAGAGCACAGTGGCGCCTGCTCCGCTCTCCGCACCCACACCGCCTCCCGCAAGCAATTCGGGCCCCTCTGCGCTGGCTCCGGGGGTAGCTCTGGGGTCGGTGGACGAGCTGCCCAGTTCCAATCCCCCGAGGGTCTCCCCAGCGAACTTTCCTGTGAGGCCGGGAGTTCCTCCCGCCGCCGGCTCCCCCCCCACAGGTGCTCTCAATCTGCGCCGATGGGTTGCGCCCTGCTTTCTCTCCCGGTCCCTCTGCACGTGAATGCGGACCTGCCCGGTCCACCAGTCTCGGCCCCGCTGGGTCCGGATGAGCCGGGCGCAGACCGAGCTCAGTCGTCCCCGTCTGGGTGTGCTGCAGCCCCCCGGGAACCGCCCCCCAACTGCGGTCCTGCGTCTGCTCACCTGCTCGCCGCGGGGTCGCCGAGCACTCTCCCTCCACCCTGCTCCTCCTGGCTCACCAGACTGGATGAATGTATCTTCTTCAATTCCTTGGTTGTCGGACTTCCTCTCAATTCGATTTTCTGTCAGATCTGGCTGTTTTTGGATGTGTAGATTTCTGATTTTTTCCCTTCTTTGGTTGTGCGAGGCGGCACGGCACATTCACCTATGCCTCCATCCTAGGAAGTCCCTGTGGAACGGTTTCTAACGTCGGGTGAAAACGTCCTCCCAGAGCCGTGGAGAGCGCGAACCCCAGAAAGCCTGTCCTCTGTGGAGCGGGCACCTCAGCCCCCAGTGGCCCCGCGTGCTCGTGCCAGAGCACGAATACACAAGGTCGCGTGTGCGCTGTTTTGTCCGGGTGACAACAGTGTTTCACTGAATTGCTTTTTTATCACTCAAAACCTGTTTGCTTCAGAAAAATGAGGAATTCGACAAAATCGCTGCATTTTCTTTTCTTCTGCTTTTGCTTTATCAACATGTTGCAATCACATATCCTGAAGGTCGAATTATTCCCAGAAGACACAGAGAAACGGCTTCTCAGAGAAGCGTTTTGGGGCAGATGATGGCCAGGGGGGCCCAGACTGTCCCTAAAACAGACGCAGAGCTGAACAAGTTCACACGGACGGTCGCCAACAGAACCAATGTGACTCTCCGCCGCCATAGCTCACTGTGCTGTCCCCAAACTGTATGACGCACTTCCCACAACAAAGGGCTCCCAGACTTTGGGGTCTCTAGCAGGATTGCCCGGGGAGGGGGGGTGATGAGGAGCCCAAACATTTGCAATTGAAACAGGTCCCTGATTCTGATGGGGGGAGGGGTGTTCTCCAGACCGTGGTTTGGGAAATGCTGAATGGCACTACTCAGAACACACGGCCCGACCCTCAGACATAATACATTTTCACCCCAAAGCCCACTTCATTGTTCACTTCATGAGCACCTCCCACTGCGCCACAGCTGGATCAGCGGGTGGAGGGCAGGTATCGTGGGGCCGGGACAAGGCATGCCTCCCGTGCTCCGAGTGCGGAGGCTCCCGATGTCTTCCCGGCATCACACTCTCATGGGGACGCCCAAAGCGCCCCACGTGCTTTCATTCCACGTGTTCTTTTCCAAGGAAGGAAAGGTCCTTTGGAGAGGAAATCGCGTGCCTTCCTGAACCAGAACCCCTGGGGAGACCCAGCCGTCTTTTTCAGAGTATGGCACCCTGCCCAGGCCCCGAGGTGCTCCCCCAGCCGGAGCCTGGACAAGGCCGGACTGTCGGGGTCAACTCTGGAATGGGTTTCCGAAAGCCGATATCGGAGGGCGTGCCAAATCACGGGTCAGGAATGTCTCGCCCCTCCCGGGAAGAGTGGCAGTGTTTGATGAAACAACACGCTCTGAAAGTTGAGACACTCATGTATTTACCTATATTCATTCAAACTGGAGGAACTCCCCAGGAAACGCAGATACTGCCTGTCATCGACACGTCCCCTTCTTCCTGTGTTTACTCAATATTAACGCCACAAAAGCTGCTCTACAAGGACACACCACGTGGCGGCCTGTGCAGGCCGCTGTCCCCTTTCTCCTTGTCCAGCCTGGTGCCAGGCAGTGGGAGGAGAGGTGTGGGGGTGGCAGGTCAAACAAAACCTTCAAAAACAAGATTCTGGCTGGGACTTCCCCTGCGCAGATTACCAAGGGGATAGGCATTTTATTTTGCTAAATGAAAGGGCTAGTTTGTGTCTTCCCTGGATCGCTTTCTAACCTAACTGCAGTGGAAACATTCTCGGGAAGAAAGACTTTCTTGTTTGTTCGCCCTTTCCGCGGCCCCTGGCCATCCCACTCCCAGGACTTGGGCCGCGACCTGCTGCTCCTGCTTGGGGACCAGGCCGCTAGCAAAGGCCTGGAGGAGGTGACCTGCACCAGAGGCCTCGGCTGTCGCGTCCTATTTCAGGGCAGACCACCCGCCCAGCCCACCTTTGGCGGATGGAAACGGCTCGGCGCTCCAGCTCCTTGAGGGACGGAACCACGTCTACACCGAGCTGCACGAATTCCATAGACCGGTGTCCAGTCGGTCTCTTCTGGGTTTGGGTTTTGCTGGTGAGCAGCTAGCAGGCGTGTCTGAAAAGGAAGCCATGGAAAGGTAGCTCTCCAGCAACCACAGGGAATGCGATGTCCCTGGCCCGTGGGAGCTTGCTCCTCTCTTACAACCAAACCCACGGTTTCTTCTCATAAGATACAAGGCAGGCGGTGGGACGGGGCCAGGGTCCCCCCTAGCCCTGAGATCTGACCAGGCCTGGGTGCCCCTTTCTTACTGCCGCCTGCCTCTGGCAACCCCTGGAGGGTGCGTGCGTCCAGGTCTCTCGCCCCCCACGTGACTGTGGGGGAGTATCCGAGCCGTTCTGAGCCTCCTCCCCTCAGCTGGTAAAAGAGGCATGGGGGGGGGGGTACCCCACAGGGCTTGGGGGTGAATTCACTGAGATGAGGAACATGAAGGGGACCGAAAGATGGTCTTTCCTTTTTGTTTGTCTTTTTTCCATGAAAGGAGCAAAGGCTCGGGGATGGGAGCGAAGTGTGTTCATTCAGCTGGTCCCGGCGAAGTCTCCTGGTTCAGGCGACCGCAGGGGGTCCTCCTGGCAGCCCGCAGCGGTCTGTTGGCAGAGGTCTGCTTCGCTGGCCACCAGAGCACCGGCCCTGAGTGTGGCAGGCCTTCCTCACAGCCTCCCGATGACGAGGGCAGTTTCCTCCAAGGCGGGAACTGAGACGGTTTCAGCAAAGTGATCGGCTGTCACGGGAACACTCGTCATTCTGAATGTAAATGAAAGGCGACTTTTAAAACAGTCATTTTAGAGTCCGTGCCGGGGTCCGGAGGGGGTCCGCGACACTCCGCGAGCGTGCGAGCAGCTAGGCGTGCTGCGGCAGAGCGAGGTCTCCAGAGGGCCTCCGTGTTGCCCCACCGACAAAAATGCAGCGTGAGCCACACATGCATCTCGGAGCAGCCTAGTAGCCACACAAAAAAGCAACTAAATTAACTCTGATGACAGATTTCATTTAACCCCAAATATCCAAAAATACGATCATTTGAACATATTGTTTGAAAGTACTACCATTTAATCAGTATAAAAATTGTTACTGAGATATCTTACACGCTTTTTTATTCAGTTTACGTTCTCTGTGCGTCTCTGCTCAGACCCAGCCCCTTCCAGGGGCCCGCCGGCTTCCGCCGGGGACACCGCACATCTGCAGCTGTCCTCAGATCGCCACGTCCCACTGACCACGAGCAGCATCGCAACGCACCAGTGACAAGCAAGACATTGTCACTGAGAACTCCAGACCAGGTTCTTGGGGGTCCCAGTGACAATTCTCGGGTCCCCTTGTGAGCTCGAGAGGGCTGCCCAATGATTGGCGCCCAGGACACGGCAAGGCGGGTGATTCCTCGAGTCGTGGCTGAGAAAATGAAGGCTTCAGAACATTAAACATTTGGCCCAAAGTCAAGTGGCTGGAGGTTGGGGGCTAGCAGCTTGAGCTGGATCTTGGGACGGGACGCTGAACCCTTGGGTCCAGCTGAGAAACAGGCGACTCCTCCCTCTGTCACCTCCCTGCTGCAACTATTATTTGCAAGTTGTAAGAAAGAGGACAGGAGCTGGTGGGCCTCCTGTCCCAGCACCTAACGCAGTGCCCGGCTCGGATTAGGCATGGGGCTCCCACTTGACGGGATTAAAATCAGCTCAAACAGACCTTTAATCTCGCCAGACCCCCTGCTCATCATCGCCCACCTCACTCCATCTCCGGGACCTCTCGGTGAGGCCAAAACCACAAACACTACCTGCACGCCAGAGCTGCCTCGGCTTCCCCTCGACACCCCCTCACTTCCCGGCACACAGAATATCCCTGAGGGTGTTATTCTAGGCCAATAATCTTCATCATGGCCTGATTATAATGCTCGCTTCTCACTGTTTCTCCAGAATTTACACCTCTAGAGGAAAATGCACCCTGAACGTTGATTCAGTGTGACTTGTGATTTGGACGCCAACCCCCACCACCCAAGACCTCCCAGAGGAGCCACGGGACCACCCATGAGGCTACTGACGCTCCAGCACAAGGGAAACGCCTCTCCGCCCCTTGCCGGCGGGCGGGCGGCGTTGGGACGACTCATGCAGACCTGTTGGTGGCAAAATGCCTGGCAGGTAATGTCAGAAGACGCCTGGAAACCCCAGTGGAGACGCAGCTCTGCTCCCAGCGCCCCTGGCACGCTCCCCCGCTGGCCCCCCATCAGCTCTGCATTCTCCACCGAAGGTCTCTGCCTCCCTGGGTGGCAGCCTGGCCTCCCGAGCTCAGGCAACTCTGCCAGGGTTTCCTGGGGCGGCCGGGCCAGGTGCGGAGAGCTGCTCTCTGCCCGCAGGGGCTGGGATGTTGGAATGAGGCAGAGATCCAGGAGTGAGGCGCTCTGCCCCACACCCTCATCAGCTGCTTCTTGCCAGCTTCTGACTGGACACCGAAGAAGAATTCAGAGCAGGGATACAAGCAAAAGCTCATTTGACAGTTTTATGATTGGCAAATCTGATTGGCAACCATGGCATAGCTCGGGACCACCACCTGGGCTCCCACCGACGCAAGCTGGGGTCCCATGGAGTCCCCTGTTAGTCCCTTCCATGCATCTTGTCCTGGTGATGCTTCCCCATGAATTGGGTTTTCCTGGAGAACACCCAAAGTCATATCCACATTTTGGTTGGAGTGATAGGTCTTTAAACTTTGTTAAATGAACGATCTGAGCTAAGTGCCAGGAGAGACTTAGGATTCACTCAGTTACTCGCCCGGTGCCTCCCGCTCCTGCCTGTCAGGGTTCCAGGGTGATTCAATCAGAGTCTGTTGTGGGTTTACAGGCCAGTGTGTGGAGTGGGGGTGCAGGGGGCGGGGGAGGGGAGAAAATGATGGACAGAAAATAAATCCATACGTGAGATCCCTCCAATAGTCAGAAGGGCTGTGAAAGGGGGACACGCGGCACAGAATCCTGTCGGATCGGACGGGCACTCGGGAGGGTGACCTGAGAAGGCCGTTCAGGAGAGCTGACATTGCGACCGCGCAGGAATGACAAGCAGCCGCAGCCCCGGCGACGCCTGGGGAAGGGCGCGTGGAGCAGAAGGAGCGGCTGAGGCAGGAATGAGCTCGGGGCGTTGGGCCTGGCCAATGTGGGCAGAAGGCAGTGACCGAGGGGGCGACTGGCGAGGAACGGCATTGGGGGCCGGGCGGGGGTGGCAATCCATAGGGGCCCAGGAGGAAAGCGGAAGTCGTGGCGGCTGCCCCGCAGGCCCCCTCAATGCAGAGAAAAGTGGACACAGAGCACCTGGACCTCGGGTCATTGGAGCGGAGTTTTACAACAGAGTTTAAACCGAGGCTGAAACGGCAGCGGGTGGAAAGGTCGTCCCAGGGAAGACGGGAGGGCTCGATGGCGGCGCAGTAGGGCAGAGGCCGAGGCTCCGGGCAGGACACACCTGGAGGCGGGCCCAGGTCACGGCAGCAAGAGGAAGAGTTCTCCGGGTGCCCACCCCACGGGGGGGGGGGGGGGGGGGCGCGGAACGTCCTCTAGAGCCTGACGCCCTGGCCGGGGGTGCACAGCACCCTTCCCAGAAACACTGCGCTGGCTCCCGTGTAGGTAACAGCACCAGGAAAACATCTGATTTCTTGGACAGGGGAAGTTCAGAAGATCCTGGCAGCCACAGAGGAGAAGGTCCTATTTCCTGGTGAGACACTCAGAGACCGATCGTGGGCGGGGCCGCCTTGGCCAAACCGCCAGGCCCGCCCTACGCCCCTACGCGCAGGGATCGGAGCAGCCCCGCACCGCGTGCGCGCGCGCCCGCACGTACCATCCAGTCCGGCCCCTCCGGACTCAGAGCGTGGCCTCGGCGGTGAGCGCTGGCGTCACCGAGGTCGTTGGAGGTGAATGCCATCTCCGCCTCCCGAGCTCGTGGACCGCCGTCTGCATTCTCGCAAGATCACCAGGTGATTCGTGTGCGTATTTCAGTTTGAGCAATAGCGTCACCAACATAGTTTGAAAAAGAACCGCAAAATGTCAGGGGCGCAGCCCAGGGATTCCATTCCAACTGATCTGGGATGAGCCCAGACAGGGTTTATGTTACCGTTTTCTTCTTAAGGTCCCCGCACGGCCAGGGTGGCTAGGGTTGAGAATCTTTGATATAATCCAAAGTTTTTATTTTACAGATGTGAAACTCAGGCTCAGTAAATTAAAAAGATTTTTAACTTGTTATAATGCAGTAATTTTATTAAAAAAAAAATTGGGGGATGGAGCCCCAGACTCTGCATTTCTAACAGGCTCCCAGGTGAGGCTGGCACCGGCCTTCGAACCACGTCTGGAACAGCAACAAGGACAGTGGTTAATTTATGTGCCCACCTGGCTGGGCCACAGGGCACCCAGATACCTGGTGAAACACTGTTCTGGATACCTGGTGAAACACTGTTCTGGATGAAAACGCTTGTGGAGGGGACTGACTTTTAAACTGGTGGCCTTTGAGTAAGCAGACTGCCCTCCGCAGTGTGGGTGGGCCTCACCCGATCGGTCGAAGGCCTGAGTAGAGCAAAGACAGCCTCCACTGAGCCAGAGCGAATTCTCCAGCAGCCGCCTTCAGAGCACTGGCTTCCTTAGGTTTCCACATTTCCAGCCCACCAACCCATCTTGAAGAGTTTGGATTTTCAAGCCTCCATAATCACATGAGCCAGTTCCATATATTAAGTCTTATAAAAATTCCTTATAATAGATATATACACACACACAGACATAAATCTTACAAAAGATTTATATATCATATACAGTGTATCTAATATAAGATATATTTATACTTCATTTTAACGTATATAAAGCTTATAATTCCTTAAAATAACCATATAGATTGTAGATAGCATGTGTGTACATATATGTCATGTGTATATACGTATACACATATGTACACACATGTGTGTACATGTGTGTGTGTGTATCTCCTGTTTGCTTTGTCTCTCTGGCCTGACTGATAAGCAGGGTCACGGGGTGCTCTGTTCCACTTCCTGTCACGAAGGAGAAGTCACACAAACTGCAATATTATAGATAAAACCAGCCTTTGTCTCGCAGCGAAAGCCTCGGTGTGCTGCTGGGGGCTCCGAAGGAGAGCTGACTGTAACCCGAATCTTCTGCCGGGCAGTGCTGGGCGCTGAGTGATCCGATCCGCAGCACCTGGTGCCTTGGCAGGAAGGACAGAGAGATGAAGAGGAACTAGGGGAGCAAGCACAGCCCTCTCCTGCGAAGGGCGCGAGGGCACGGGGAGCAGGAGGTGGCTGTGCCCCAGAGGAGGCAGCCAGGCCCCTGGGCCACAACCCTGTTTGTTCGCAGGCTGGGCAGGGGAGCGGTGCTGCCTGGTGGAAATGTCTCGGTTCTGAAGGCAACCGCAAAACCAGCCGGGAGGCAGGTGCTGAGTGCAGGCCAGAGGGGAAAAAACAGTCCTTTGGGACAAAGGACTGTCCAGGGGGAGACGGGCAGATGACCTCCACAGACTGGTGAAGCCCCTTCGGCCGTGAAGCCAGCACTGACATGGCTCTCTGGAAGGCCACAAGGTCACCCTGGAGTCTGTCCCAAGAGCTCCAGGAGTGCACACCCACATCTGAGTGGAAAAGTACCAGCCTTAGGTGGCCGCACCAGGGTTTCTTCCCAGGTGTTCCCTCGACAAGCCAGCACGCCCCACCCGCGCCAGGGAAGGGGACAGGCTGGACCGGAGGCTGCTCCAGGCCCGCAGATGTGGGTCTTTAGCACCCCCTCTTTTCTCTTCCGGAACCCTCTCCAACCCCTGAGACTGTCTCTACCCTTGTCCCTTTCTTCTGTGATCCAAGGCACCCAGTGCTGCCATGCTCCAAACCACTTCCAGAACATTCTTTCAGAGCCCTCCCCTAAACCCCAGATCCCCACACCATCAAGGCTCGCCAGTTCCGCTGCATGTCTGGAAAGCAGTTCACTCTGAGCCATGACAAGTCCAGGGCGGCTCCCCCTTCCGGGCTGGCCGCGAGTTCAAACAGACCTCCAAACACAAAGGAGCCTCCGTGGGTGCCGCAACCTGGGAAGGTGGCTAAGGGCCCTGCAGATCTTTACAAAGCACAGCGCTGGGAGTCCCGCTCCCATGGAGGCAAACAGAATACGCAGGACAGGGGTGGGAGGGGTGGGAGCGTGTGCTTCTCCGCCTTTTGTGGAAGGGCTTCTGGCTGTGCTAAGCCAAGAACCAGGCTCGGAGGCAGGGTCCAAGAGGCACTTAGGAGCTCCAAGCTCCTTGCATCATGAGGTGTAAAACAGTAAAACGAGCCCTGGCTGGTGTGGCTCAGTGGACTGAGCATGGGCCTGCGAACCAGGGGGTTGCCGGTTTGATTCCCAGTCAGGGCACATGCCTGGGTTACAGGCCAGGTCCCCAGTGGGGGCCACATGAGAGGCAACCACACATTGATGTTTCTCTCCCTCTCTTTCTCCTTCCCTTCCCCTCTAAATAAATAAATAAATAAGTAAATAAAATCTTTAGTTAAAAAAAGTAAAACAAGAGTAAAAATATAGCAAGAAATCCATTTTGTTCGCGCCCTCCCTCTGCCCTCTGCCAGGTCGCCCAGCCCCTGCAGTCCAGCATTTCAGTTTGGAAGGAAAAGGAGGGAAGAGAAAGAAGAACAAGAAAGAAGGAGAAAGGAGAGGCGTGGCTGATGCCCTCGGAGCCACGGGCACCTGCTCCTCCGCATCTACCCGCTCCCCGGAGACGGGCCATAAATGGCTATAAATAAGTAGCAGCTCTAACAATTTCCTTACTGATTAGGGCGACGTTTAATCTCCTCTTGTCAACCAGAATGGGCTGTGCACAAAGGATTTCTGAGTTATTATAGTCCTCACTGCCTTAGTGTTCATTTTCCCCCAAAAATATTTCCTTTTCACTTCTATTAGTGAAGTGCAGATTCTCGAATTTCTTGGCAAACCTCAACTCAATCAATGTTTTTATTGTACTATTGTTCCCCAGCCTCTTGGTTTTCTAAATCCCAGCCAATCGCAGTCCTGCCTATGAAGGGTCTCAATTAGCGCACTAATAGGCGGTCCCTGTTTAAGGACGTGATCCTGAACAAGCACAAAAGGTCGTCAACCTCAAATATAATTTTCATCAAGTCACTTCCTGAACCTGGCTGCGGCCCTCCTCACGTCTCAGTTAAACTCAAACCAGATTTCCCAGCAGGCTCTCCGCCCACGGCCCTGCCCTGCCTCTACCCCCCGAGATGCCTTCCCTTCCCTTCTACCTGTGCTGCCACGAGAGTGCTCCTTCACCCTTTAAGATGGAGACCTACACCCCCTTTTCTCCCCAGCAAGCCCCCCACCCCCTCTCTAGCAGGGTTCACTTCTTCCTACCAGAGCTCAGACGCTCGATCCTGGCGGGTCAGCATCTCCGCACCCTGGACCTTGAACTCAGGTGCCGGAGATGGGGCTTGGTTGTCTGCATCCCTGGAGTCCTACACAAACCCTGCCTGTGGCAGGGGGTCAGGAGGAGCTGCAAGAGATAGCTGGATTGGATGAATGTGTAAATGAGACATGCACACTTATACACACACTCACTGTCCTCCATCTTTTCTCAGCTTTCATTCTCTTGGCCTAAAATAACCTGTAACCATGTACCTGCGGGGAGGGCAGGGCTGGGGTCCCCTCCATCCTCTGTTGTATGCCCAGCACCTAGAGCCGTGCCTGGGTGCTCCATAGATCTCTGCTGACTATACAGATCAATCCTTCAGCCTCCCCCCTGGAACATCATCCCCCGTACCCAGCTCTCTCCAGCCCCACAGGACTGTCCCCGTCAGCCCCCCTCCACATCCCTTGGCCTCAGTTAAACATGACGGAAGAAACAAGAGGCCCGTCAATCATGTCAGGAGCTTCCTGTCTAACAGGGATCAGATTGGATAATCCAAGAGAGGCCACCAGAGCAAGACAAAGGTGGTGCCAGAACAAAAAGCCACCGCCTGTCACACTCTCCTGCTTTCACCAGGAACTTTGGGGCAAACACACTGGTTTGGAGCGTGGGTCAGCTCCTCCCAGTGCGGTGCAGTCCGGAAACTGACCCGGGTGCAAAAATAGGAGGAGCAAACGGGGTCGGCGAGGGAAGCTGGTGCGTAACCACGGGGTGTTATTATTCACCAGGCCGCGGTTGGAGTGGGCGGAAGCACGGGGTGCCTGCTCCGTCAGACCTCCTGGTGCAGAGAGAACGCTGCCTCCGTCACTCAGGCACCCCCACGTGTCTGCAAACTGGAACACGGTGGGGTACACATCACACGCAGAACCTGCTGAGCAGGGCCCAGTCTTCTGCTGGCGGTTTCTGGCTCTGCGTGGCCGGGCATCACTCTCAGCTGCGGTATCTTGTATGAGAAGTGGGGAAGGTGGAGGAAGGACGCTGTGTGGTCTGTGGGGCACAGCCTGCCCTGCACGCATGGGGTCAGTCTGCGCCTCTGTGCCCACCCCAGGGGCTCCTCGTAAGGGCCGGTTTGTTCCTGAGACCCGCCGCAGAGCTAGCCTTCCCCTCCCCCACTCCCGAGCCCCACCTCCTTGCAGATTCCAGTGGGAACACCATGGTTTCACTTCATCTTATCTTTTAATTCCCTTCTCCCGCCATTTAGTTTTCCGAAGGTCAGAGCTGTGAAGGATGTCGGCACACCCGGCAAGTCCTGGCTCTTAGGAGTAAAGCGCCGGAGGGTCCTGGCCCCATCGGATGACACAGCCATGGCAAGCTCACACTCAGACCTCAGGTCAAAGGCACCTGCTTTGGGAGTGCTTTATGAGGACACAGGTGACAATGCTGGTCTGACTTCCGCCTCCGAGAGACACAGGTGAACAACTGCAGGGTCGCTGTGGTCGGACCTTGCAGTCAGGCCTGGAGTCCATGAAGGGGCCTCACCACATGGCTGCCATGCGATTCCTAATAATTACATCAGCAACGATAGCAATAATGGCGCATGGCTAATGAGGTAGGTGTCATTGTCTCCATTTCACAGATGACCAAACTGAGGCTCTGAAGGGGTGTACGTGACCAGGACGGGAACACCACGCAGCCCGTACCAGTGTCAGGTCCCTTCGTTTGTTCTCATTGTGCCTTCGGTAATGCGTTCTGAATGTCAGCCCCTGTTAAGTGAGAGTGCATTAACATTAAATAAGGCTACAGTAAGAAAATGGCAAAATTGGTATTTTATTCATCACAACACTCACGTGCATTTGAAACTTGAACTGCAGCTGCTGGGAACCAGAGCCAGTGTCCCCTCCCCTGGAGAGGCCCGCAGCGGACACCCTCACCTGTCAGCAGGTCTGCCCCACCTGCCCCAGGTGCCTGCCTGCCACCTGAGCGTGTGTTTAAGTGGAAAGAAATGGCTACCAAAACGGCGTTGCTTTAAACTTAGGTGAAACGATGAATGTGTTCAGAAAGAGGGAAGAGCTGGTGACTAGTCCTTAGCTGAATCAATGAACCATTTCCACGAGCTTCTTTCTTCTCAGTTTTAAAGGCGATACACAAATCCTCCCTCCAAGCCTGGACAGACGCCAGCCACCATTTCTCCCAGAAGCAGCACCCAGGGGAGAAGGGCAGACCCACCCTCCCGGAAACTGCGCTCTCCGCACTGCCTGCCCTGCCCCTCCCCCACCCCTCCCAACCTGGCAGCCTCCACGGAGGGCTCTGGCGCAAGGACGGTCAGAGGTGTCCCCTCCCCAGCAGCCCCTCTGACCGGAGCCCCCGTCAGTCTCGCTCTGGCCGGTGGCGGCAGCGCCTTGGCCAGGTCACCAGGGGCTCTTTGCCCAGCTCTCAAGTGGCTACGACAGGATTTGCCCGGTCCTGTAAGCTCGTGTGAGAAGCAGACAACATAATTCGTGGAAAAGAAAAAGCAACCAGGAACAGCAATGAGCTCCTCAAATGCGTGCAACCTCCCCGCTCCCCTGACATGCTGACCTGCTGACGGGGTGAGGGAGCTGTGGCAGGGCCTGGGGCCTGGGCTGGGCTCTGCTGTGGGAAGGCCCCCTCCCCCCCGGGCTTAGAGGGGTGCAGGCTGGAGCCCTGCCCAAAGGTGTGGTCATCCAGAGGGCTTTGAGCCATGAGGGGAGCAGAGCCCAGGATAGAATTGGCATCACCCAGTTCAGCATCATCCCCTCCGTTCACTGCTACATGCCAAGGCTGTGGGGAGAATGTTGTTGATTGGAACGTTTAGGAAAGATCAGTTCTGTTGCTCTCGAGGACTGGATCTGAGCCGAGGTGGAGAGAATGATGCAAAAGTGCCTACTTTTGAGCAGATGGGGTGATGCTGGGGGCAATGGGCGCCCCGGCCATTCAGGCTGCTGGGGCAGAGCACCGCACGCCGGGCGGCTTAGAAACAGCAGAAGGCACTTCTCACAGTTCCTGAAGGCTGGAAGCCGAAGACCAGTGTGCCAGCGTATTGGGTGCGGGCCGTCCCCTGGGTCTCGGACTTCACTCTGAGCCCTCACGCAGTGGACGGGACCAGGGAGCATCCTGGGGTCTCCCTGGTCAGGGCACTAACCCCATTCACGAGGGCTCTACCTTCACAACCTAACGACCTCCCAGAAGCCCCACCTCCTGACACCCTCACACTGGGCATTGCAACCCCAATGTGGAAATGTTGGGGAGCGTACAAACATCCAGACCGTAGCAACGGGTGACACAGATTTGGGGCACGAAACCAGGTCACCCCATTCTGTGTCAGGACTGTACAGCCTTGGCACACCCTGGGCTCAGGCTTCCGGCAGAAAACCCTCGGCAAATAACTGTCAAATGCAGTCAGAAAGCTCCCTGCTCTCTCGGACTTTAGTCAAAGGGGACAGCTTCCTCAGTGACACCTCCTTCATGAACCCTTTCCGGATCCCCCCAGGGGTGAACCTCTGTGAACACCCCGCCCCCCATATGCCTGGCTCCACCTCCTGAGAGGCTCAGTACGGGATCTGAGGACCCAAGTTCTATCTCCAACAAATGGCATGATTTTGCATAAGTTACTACTACTTCTTTTTTTTTTTTTTTTTTTTGGTTGTGGGGCTAAGAGTTCTTGAAAGACCAGCCTCCCAGGTTGTTGGTTTTGAGGCTCCGAAGGAAAACAGCGTGGAAATGCCTCGTGGCGCCTCAGGCGATTGCCAAGTGTATTACGTCCAGACATGTCTCTTGAGGGCTCGGGACACACAGGTCTCCACTTACCTTTGTCTTTCCCGTAACACCGAGCACCAAACCTGCTCGGAATCCCGGGCATCGTGTTGGTCCCCAAGGCATGTGGGCAACAAGCCCTGAGTCTTGGCTTCCGGCCCAAGCCCCAGAGGACAGTGGGCCCAGCGGGTGGGCACCAGCATGCCTGGCACTGTGGGCCGAACGGTGTCACCCAGATTCATGTGGTGAAGTCCTAGATCCTGGGACTTCAGAACGTGACCTTGTTTGGAAATAGGGCCATCGTCGATGTAACGAGTTAAGATGAAGTCGTCGTGGAGTAAGGCGGACCCCTAATCCCATAGGACAGCTGTCCTTATAAATGGGGAAAATTTGGCCCGGCTGGTGTAGCTCAGTGGATTGAGCGCAGGCTGGGAACCAGAGGGTCCCGGTTCGATTCCCAGTCGGGGCACATGCCTGGGTTGTGGGCCAGGTCCCCAGTGAGGGCCATGTGAGAGGCAACCATACATTGCTCTTTCTCCCTCCCTTCTCCTCTCTCTAAAAATAAATAAATAAAATCTTTAAAATACAATAAATATAAATGGGGAAAATTTGGACCCAGACACGCACACAGGGAGGACGCCATGTGACAGTGGAGACAGTGGAGACAGAGAGTGGGGTGATGCGTCCACAGGCCCAGGAACACTAAAGACCGCTGGCAGCCCCCAGGAGCTGGGACAGAGCACGGGGCAGGTTCTGCCTCACAGCTTTGGAGGGAACAGCCCTGCTGACGCCGGGATCTCAGCGTCTGGCATGCGGAGCTGGGGGACGGTCAAGTTCTGTTGTGTCAGCTGCTCGGTTTGTGGTGCTGTGTTACACGGCCCTAGCAGACTAACACGGCTGGTGGGTCCTGCACAGATTCGCCGTGTGTGCAGACAAGTGACCGGTGGCTGGGTGGGAGAAGGAGCCCGGGGAAATACTCATCCAGGCCGCTTCCCAGGAGTGCCAGCACCCCAAAGACTCCCTTCACCCCCGCTGGGTTCTACAGTGCATGTGTGTGCTGTGGTCTGTTTGTGGTGTGGTGTGTGGTCTGCAGTGTGTTCTGTGTGCGGTATATATGGTGTGCAGCATGTGTGATATGGCATGTGTGATGTGATGTGTGGTCTGTGGTATGTGTGGTGTGTGTTCTCTCTGTGTGGTGTGTATGTTCTGCGTATGCTGCATGAGGGCTGTGTGTGACATGTCTGGTATTGTCCGTGTGGTGTGTGCGGTGTGCGTTTCTCGGGTGAGCGGGCTCAGGAGCCAGGCCACGCTCACAGAGAAAAGGTCCCTCCTCGGACCACGTCTTGCCTGACCTGCCCTCCACCCAGGGCCCCGTCAAACCAAACTAGTTATATATCCTCCCATCAGCCCGGAGCAGAGAACTGAGGAGAGAGGAGAAGAAAAGAAATACATCCTTTTCACTTCCTAAGTTCCTCTCACTTCCTCTTCCTCTTCCTTTCCTCCTGCCCCTAAAACCCAGGGCCAAATGGAACCTTGAGAATTGGGATGAGCTGACATTTTCTTAGCAAGCAGCTCGGTTCTGGGCCATGCAGCAAAAAATAGACAGCCGTCTTTTTCGTTGGCTTAAAACTAAAGCTGGCGAGACAAGACCACATGATAGAAACGTAAAACCGAAGACAGTACTGACCCTCCCTCTGCTGTGCCCCTCCCGCCCCAGATGCCCATGCCCACATGTAAAACACCCAGCGGGTCCCACCAGGCCCACGGCAGCACACCGGGCATGGCCATAGGATGACAATGGGGTTCACGTGTGGGGGGATCCGTGGGGTGCTGGCCGTGTGGCCTCTGACTTTGGAATGTGAGCCCCCCACAGGCCCCACCCCCCGAGGTGAGGCAAAGGCCTGGGGGCTGACCCCCCCGCGGTCGGGCTCCCCACAGTGCTCCTCAGCCCACCCGGGAAGTTATGCAGCTGCATGGACCGAGCTGGGCCACTCATGCACCTGCATATTTCGGGCCGTCCCTTGGCCGGTGGGGACTGTTTGCATGGAATGACCTGGTGCCGCTGGGCCAGGGACAACTTTGTTTTTGAAAACATCATTTCCTGGAATAGCTTGTGAAGAAATAAACACCAAAAATGGAAGGCTTCCAGGTGCCAGAAACCCTCTCCCGCCACATTCCTCTGTCCAAGATGACTCATCAGACACGATCGTCACCTCAACCTCTCCTGGGGGTGGGTGCCCAGCCCCAGTGGTACTCGGGGCCAGGCCTCTCCTTCCAGAATGGACGGCGCTCTTCAAAGGACCCCCCAGCAGGAAGGGCAGTGGTGGCGGGGTTATCCAAGGCGACTGCAGATGGCATGCTGTCAGGGGAAAGGTGGTGCCCGGGTGTGTGTTCCCACTGACCCCCCACCATGAGCCCCATGCAAGAGGAGAAGAGACGCAATTGAGGATCCGAGGTCACACAGCCAGACTGGGGGATCTTTGACCCCCGTGTCTTCCCGTCGCCCAGAACAGGGAGTGCAAACCCTTCTTCTCTTGAGAGACAATGGACTGCTCTTTGTCAAGGGCAAACCCAAAGGGACCGCCACCCCATTGCAGCCGAGTAAGGACATGCCAAAAGATGTGAGAGAACAGACCTAGGAGAGAACATAGCTCCCAGTTCAACTTGTCAGCCAACAGAGCTGGGCAAGAGGCAGCGAGGAAGAGGAACCGGATCTGATCAAGTCCAAGAGCCTCAGGGACTGTCCCCTAGCTGGCCAGAGCTGTCCTCTACCCCAGAGGTTCTGGTTGACTGTGTCCCAGGATCCTCACTGCTAGGGTCAGCACTCTGGTTCTGGAAGGCTCTCACACCAGCAGTCAGCGAGGGGGTCACAATGGGTGACCTCTGGCTACTCTCAGGGCTTCCAGCCACAGCCAGAAAGGCAGACAGCAAGCACCTGGCTGCCCAGGCCACCCCAGTCCGGACCCCAGAGGGACCCTGCATTTCATAAGCCAAACATTTGAACATTATCCAGCAGAAATGGAAATTCTCACACACTGCTCCTGGGAATACGAAATAGGGCAACCACTGCATGTACGCCTCATAGGAACTCAGAGTAGCTGTGCAAACAAAATGTACACGGCATTGTACACAGTGGTACTATTCACAACGGGTGAAAGACACAATACCCCGACGGCCGTCAGCAAGCGAACAGATAAACAAAACATGGCGTGGCCATACAATGTGGTGTCGTCTGGCCAAAAACAGAACGAGTTACTGACATGTGCCACAACACGGATGCACCTTGAAAATTTATGCCAAACGAAAGAAGCCAGATAGAAAAAGCCACATATTGTGTGATTCCAGTTATTTGAAATATCCACAAGAGGCAAATCCACAGTGACAGAAAGCAGATTTGTGGTTGCCGGGAGCTGGGAGGGGTCTCATGGGTGCAGGGCTTGTGATCAGGGCCATGGAAGTTCAGGAACCAGGGTGCACTTAATACCGCTGAGCTGTGCACTTTGACATGGTTAAAATTACAACGTCCATCTGTGTGTGTTTTACCTGAACGAGGAAAAGAGGGAGACCGAAACGTCATCCCGCAACTTTCCGAGTTCACAAATGTGATGACGTGAAAAGAGACTAGACCCACGACGGAGCAGGTGCCCGGCTCCGAGCTTTGGGCCGCCCTGGGCTCTCGGATTTGCCTCATCTGGAAACGTCACGTTCTAGGCTCCGTGCCGGAGACCCTGGGGCCCGAGCGAGAGGACGATCCTTGCAAACCGGGCCATGGGGGGATTCCCTTCATGTGCCGGTACCACCCTCGGATGGCCCCTCGTCCTCACGTCGATGCTGGGAGAGAGACGGGGCTGCGATTCTCACCTTCTTGTAGAAAATGACCGTGAGACTGTGGGGATGTGGGTAGTCACATCACAAGCTGCTGTTTCATGATACGGTCTCTCCTGTAAGTCAGCCCTTGATCCCCGCTTGGGCCTTAAGAACTGAGAGCACTGGGCCACCCACACTGCCACCAGCCCTACAGGGGACGCCGGCACCAGGAAATAATGAGGAGCCAACATGGGTGACTGTGTTCACTCGGCTTCTGTTAATGCAGATTCTCTCCAAATCTGTACTAACCAAAAAATCTGTACTAACAAATCTGTACTAACCGTCGTCATCATTACTCAGAAACACCAGCAGTAACGTCACACAGGAGAGCTGGGGGGACACGAACCCGAGTCCCAGGAGCCCAGATCAGGTCCAGGTCCAGAGGCAACCAGAGCGGTCGGCGTCCCGCGAGGCAGAGTCACAGGGACAGGGTTGCAGCGGAACAGGCAGGACAGCTCCAGGTCCCAAGCCCCAGTCCTCACCCAGGTGACTCAGCCTCCAGGTGTGCCCTCCATGGTCTGACGTCCGCTGCTCTTAGGCTTCCTTGGGCTGCAAATTCACGGTGTTTTTGCACCGTCTCTCGTGAGCACGCTTTTCTCAATGTCAGTAAACCCATATCGTTTCCCTCAGTCCCGACACGCCGCTCCGTGAAGGTGGTGCTACCCCTCACAAAAGCACACGCTGTCTGCAGCGCGGGTACCGTGCAGCTGAGGGGCCGCGCCCTCCCCTGCGTCACAGCTCTACTGCCCGAGCTCTAAACGTGGCTTCCGCCCTGCTCCTGGCAGTGGCCCAGCCTCAGGGCAGTAGCCTCGAGGCTCCGGGCTGAGTGCCCTCCCCCTGCACACCTCTTCTCGAGGCCTCTCAGGCCCCAAGCCTCGGGGACCCTGGCAGAGAACCCCAAGGCGGAGGGCAGGTGGTGCGGGAACAAAGGACAGCTCAGGGTCTTAACATCAATGTAGAAAAAAAATTTATTTGCTTTTTTCCCCCCAAGATCAGTTACTTGGCCAAGTCCTTTCCACAAAAATCTCAAGAACCCAAATGCTCTTAGACTGAACCATGTGACATCTGGCTATGCAAGTGTAAGGGGCAGAATTTCGTCCCCACCGAAGCTATGCTCAAGTCCTATTCCCAGTTCCTGTGACTGTGACCTCATTGGGAAAGAGGGTCTTTGCAGATGTCATCGAGTTAAGTAGGGGCACAGTGGACTAAGGTGGGCCCCACAACCCAGCGACTGCCGTCCTTATAAGAAGGAGGAAATCTGGACACAGAGACACGGGGAAGAAGGCCTGTGGCGACCGAGGCAAAGGTCAGAGGGACGTGGCCGCGAGCTGAGGAACGCCAAGGACTGCGGCCGCCTCCAGAAGCCAGGGAGAGACAAGGCGGGTCCTTTCCCGGAGCCTTGGTCGGGAGCCTGGCCCTGCAGATGCCTGGATTCAGGCTCACGCCCTCTGGAACTAGGAGAGAGTACATAGCCCCTGTTCCAAGTCACCCACTTTGTGATCCTCTTTTGTGGCAGCCCTGGGAGATTCATGTAATACGCAGAACTTGGCTGAATATCAGCAGTGTCCATGGTTCCATCCACTGGACTTGCCTGTTACGGGTCACTGGCTGTATCCGTCCACCAGAAGCTAAGCTGGCCGGCGGCAGGAGGCAAGTGGTCCCGCTGGTGGAGCCCCCAGACTCGGTTTCTCGCAGGGCAGGCGCCTGCTCAGGCCCCTGGGCGCCATGGGGCAGGTCCTGACCCTCCCCCTCCGACCCCCCGTCACTCCCGGGGCCGAGAAAGCAGCCACACCACATAAACGAATGAGTGTAGCTAAGTTCCTATTAAACTTTATTTGTGGACTGAAATTTGGATTCCATATCATTTTCACATCGCAAAATACTATTCTTAAAAAATTTTTGTTCGAATATTCAAAAATGTAAAACATGGTCATTCACCAACCAGATGTACAAAGTAGAAAGCAGGCAGCCTTGGTCCGGGACCTTAGTTCGCTGCCCCCGCTTCCTGAGGCAATCTCGTGGGTCCCCAGGGCTGCAAACGGGGGCATGCACGAGGGCCCACACGTTCCTATCTGCGGCCCACTTTCTGTCTCTCTCTGAGCTTGAAATACCTTGTCTGTGTCCACCTGAATGTCCTTGTGTGGCTTTCCAAGTGTAAAACAGACTTTGCTTCCCTCCCAACTCGAAACCTCTCCCGTCCCCTTCTCGGTTCACGGGGTGGCTGCCACCCTTGACTCCTCCTCCCCTTTTCTCAGACCCCACACCCACTCCATCCTTAAAACCTGCCAGCTCTACCTTCAATAGGTACGCAGACCTGACCCCTTCTCCTTCCCTCCTCTGCTCTCATTCTGGTCCAAGCTACCAGCACCTCCCCATTCACCTCCTGGTTTCCTGTTCACCAGAAGGTGGCCAATGAGACCCTTTAGAGTCCGAGCCCCTATCCCCCATCCTACCCCCAGGGCTCCGAGTGCTCCCTACAGCCCTTGGAGAAAATTCTAACCCCTACAAATCAACACCACCACGAGAAAACACGCCATGCCCCTTAGCATGGCTGCCATCAAAAACTCAGAAAATGACAAGTGTCGGGAGCATGAGAAGAAATGGAAGATCTGTACGCTGTTGGTGGGAGTGAAAGACAGTGCAGCTTCTGTGGAAAATAGGAGAGTAGCTCCTCAGAAAAATTACCGAAGAATTACCATGTGACCTGGCAATTCTGCTTCCGGGTACGTACCCTAAAGATGTGAGGGCAGGGTCTCAGGAGGTGCTGTACACCCATGTTCACGGCAGCATCACTCAGAGCAGCCAGAGGGTGGAGACCACCCAGACGCCCGCCGGCAGACGAATGCCCGACAAAGGTGGCCCCCGCGCACGTGGGACACTGAGCCTGGGGGGGGCCTGACCCCCGTTGCAGCAGGACGAGCCTCAAGGGCACTGTGCACAGAGAGAGAACAGACACACGAGGACAAACACCGAGTGACCCAGGTGCAATCCCAGAGGAGCCCAGCTCCTGGTGACAGGAAGTGGGATGGTGGTACCGGGGGCGGGGGAGGGAGAATGGGGATTGACGTCTGATGGGGACAGAGTTCCAGCTTTGTGGGACAGACAGCTCTGCAGAGGATGGTTGCCCAATGGCGCGAATGCACTTAACACAACTGAACAGGACTCCTAAAAATGGTTCAGACAGGAAATTTTATGTTATTTATATTTTACCACAACTTTTCAGAAAATCCAACCCTTTGTACCTCTTCCGCACCCCCACGTGACCATCTCTGAGAGCCCGTTTCCCGCCGCCCCCTGCCTCCCTCCGCTCCAGCCATTCTGGCCTCTGGTCGGCACTGCTCCTCCCCGCAGCCCGCACCCCACCCGCCGCCCTGCTCTGGGCGTGACCCCCACCACCACAGGCCCCTGACGGCTCTCCGCCCTTCGGAGTGGCAGCCTGGCGCCTTCCGCTTCTCTTCGGGCACTTCCCACACTGGCCATCGAGTGACAAGGGCATCGGTTTGCTTGTCTTTCCTCTCTCCTCTGTGAGAACGGGCCTGCTCCGCTTGGCTCACCACTCCACCTCCAGCTCCTAGCACACAGTAGGTGCTCGTAAATACAGTGTCTGGGGACCGACTCGTGGAGAGAGTGCATGTGAGCCCCACAATGCGGCCTGGCATCAGACAACAAGGGCGGGCTCCCAAGGGCCTCAAATCACCCCCTTACTGCGCAGTGAATCCAGTTTCCTCCCTGGGCAATGGGGGTCCCTTCAGAGGCCCCCAAGACTGAAAGGGCAACTTATGGGGCCCTATACGGAAGATGCGGAGAGTGCTGAGGAAAAGCAGTGACAAAGCACGTGCCGATGGGCATGCAGCGACCTCGCCGTTTGTGGAGCAAAAGTGCGCCGTCCGCTGTTCTGCCGTTTTCTCCCACCGCCAGCGAGGCTGCTGCCCAGGGTCAGGACACCTGGACTCAACCCCAGCGCCACGGCTCGCCTGCCGGGTGACCTGGGGCAAGCCCCTTTCCCTCTCGGGGCCTTGGTTTCCTTTCTGGCCCTGGAAAAGGACCAGGTTGGTATTCCGTGGGTCCCTCCTACTTGAACGTTCTAGAAACTTTGGAAAGGTGAAGTTTATCCTCTCTTCGAGATTTTTGAGATTTTAAGTTCACATCAAACTGCTAATCAATCAGGTTCCTTTCTAATTCTTCCATCAGTGGGCATTGAAAAAACAATTCTGCCCGGGGAGTAAAACCACAGTGACTCATGACGGTTAACCCTAAACCTAACGGGGGAGGGGCCTGACACGGAAGAGCAAGGAAATGTGCTGATTCCAGGAACCAGTTTCACCCCAAACAGCACTCTTCACGGTAACACCGCCATCGTGAAGAGTGGCTGCGTCTTCCATGGGCGGAAGAGGTAGTCCCTCAGCACTCAGATGACACAGTCCACTGACTGAATGGAATAAATTCCATCTTCAGGGGGGCCAAGGGCGGGTCTCAAGGGAGGGCTACAGGGGGAAAGTGTGCCGGGAGCATTCCTGGGACGGAGACACGGAGAGCCTGGGATCAAGATGGGGGTGGTTGTTGGGGGGGCCCTGGGGCCCTTCTCCACGAGTGCACAGCTGATTCACCAGCCACTGAAGTTAGAAACAGGAAGCAGGGCGGGCAGCCCCCCCCCCGCCCACCCCCGGCACCGCGGGCACCGCAGACTCGGGCCGGGAGGAGGGCGGCAGGGACTTTCGGAGCGTGGCCGTAGGAAATTTACCAAGTGGAACCTGGGGACTCGAAAGCGCTCATGTGCTTTCCCGGCAAAGAGCCCGAAGGCACTTAGACCAAAAATAGATGTGAGTGTGCGCGCACACGCTCGAGAAAGAGACAAGCAGGTTCCGGTCACTCACAAAGACAACACTGTGACCCCCCCATTCAAGCCTTCCCCCCCACATGGTCCCGAGTGTCTGAGCACATGCAATGCAGTGTGAGGCGAACCCCAGATGTCGATCTGCCTGCACCAAGCAGCTCAGGTGAGTACCTGTGAGGAAGTGACAATGAGGCCACCAAGCTGAGCCACCCCCAAGAGAAACTGACTGCTCTCTTCCCAGGGCAGGGGCTGCTGGGTTTGCCGTGGCCTCTGATCCCTGAGACTAGAACTGGTCCCTGAGGAAGACGCTGGAAAACCTCCCAGGGAAACGGGAAGGAGCTGCTTTCACCCATAATATTAAAAACGGGTCCCAGCAGCTTAGGTGCCCCCCACAGGCTCCGCACCCCCACCTGCCACCCCTGCACAGACAGCCGTGTGGCCTTGGTTCTGAGGACCGCAGAGGAGGCAGGATGCCTCTGGACCCGGACAGCTCCTGAGCCCTCAGCCACAACAGGCGAGTGGCATCGCTGGCCTGAGGAAGCGGCAATGACCGGTGGGAGGCCACTTTCACTGAAGGAGAATGCACAGTGATTGCATGCAGCTCGGTGGGCAGCGGAGGCCTCTCCTCGGACGTGGCTGGGTTACCAGGGCGGGGGGGTGGGGGAAGGCTGTGGCGGGTCCCAGGGCGCAGCGGGCAGGCTAGGTGCGTGAGTCCCAGGGGTGCGCCCTGTGGGCGCCCCCAGAAATGACCGGGGCTGGCCGTGTCCAAAGACAGCCAGACGTACGAAGAGCCATGACACCATGAGTGACAGCCAAGGACAGAAAGACACGGAGACCTCAGACGGCCGGTTCCCAGAGACGCACTGAATCAGCCCTGGCTCCCACAGTCAGAGAAGTGACCGACGAGTTTTTAAAGTTTAGCAAGGAACTAGAAACTATAGAAAGGGCCAGAGTTGATATTTTAAAAAAAGAACTAAAGGGAAAAACCACTTGCAGATGTGACAAAAACATTAGCTACAATGAAGGCCCCAGCAGATGGTTCTAACCGCGCTCGTAATGGGGCTGGAGAGGGAAGGCGCGTCCGAGCCACAGCAGAAGCCAGGGGCAGCTCTGCGGCCGGAGGCGGCGAAACGGCGTGGACGCCAGAGAGGGGGTCGCGGGGCGCACGAGGGAAAACCTAACATTTCAGTGAAGGATGAGGGGCTAAAGGACAGGAAGTCACAGAAAAAATGTTTGGATGATAGATAGATGAGGGACAGTCAGCCACAGAACCAAGACAGCCAACGACTTCCAAACAGGACAAGGAAAAAGAGATCCTTGTTTTCATAAAGGGAAGAAAGGAAGGAAGGACGGACGGGCGGACAGAAGGACTACGGAGGGAGGGTGGCGGGGAAAATCTTACGGCGGCCTGAGGGAAAAAGAAGTTGTCTTTAGAAAAGTCACGGATATGGTCTCTGCTCAAAAGCCACAGCAGAGGCCAGCGATTGTGTGGGACATCTCCGATTTGCCAAAAGAAAAACCTAGATCCTCTACAAATGAAAAATATCCTCCAAGAATAAAGAAAACTGTGAAATCCAGGCACTTTGGGACAAGGGGAAAAACCACAAAACTTCGAGAGCACTGATGAGGAGATGAGAATCTAAAAGGGAAAGGAATGGAGCCCAGCGGGAAGGTGAGAAGGGCCAGCAGGGATGAACACCAAAGAGGGACGCGTGTCTTCACGTGGGAAGTGACTGGATCATCACCAAATCAGCCATGTGTCTGGGACCACCTAAGCGAAGGCTCCTCGGCCCACGAGACATTGGCCGTGAGGAGCAGAGGGCAGACCTGCAGGAGGTGAGACAGGCAGCTGTCGGCCAGGGCGGCGGAAACTCCGCCACGAGGCCCACGTGGTGATGGGCCACAGAGGCAGGCCACGTGCAGAGAAAGCACACTGGGCTTCCAAGTGCGAGCCACTAATGAAGTGTGACAAGGAGAGGTGCCCTTGTAGGCACTGGTCTGCAACCAAGTGGATTCTCTCACGACACCACCCAGCCCGCCCCGGGGTGAAGACCTCGGGGACCTGCCTATTCAACACGGGTGAGTCGTCCCCGAGTCTCCCCGGCAGCCAGGGAAGAAAACTGCACCCGGAGTGGGAAGCAGGTCCTGAAGGGCGGACAGGTGGCAGAGCTGGAGGCAGGGCCCGCGGACTTTGGAGGGGAAGTAACTCAGTTACCAGCACACTGGGGAGGAGTCTGCCGCCTGGAGATCACGGAGTGCCCAAAAAGTCCCACGTGGGCAACCCGGGGGGCCTTTCGCTGAGATGAGAAAGACACAGAGAAGAGCACTTTTCAAAAATTTGGACAGGAGTGGGAAGAACGCAGACTCAAGATTTCCACTTTGGACGCCTGTACGGGAGACGCCGGTGAGGCATCTGAGGGCAGACGCCATGCCTGTGATTGGAGCCCAGGGACGAGGTGTAGGCCACAGGCATCAATATTGGAATTACAGCGGACCCCTGACAACGTGTGCACCGATTCGGGGTGCTCACCCCGCAGAGTCAAAAAGCCTCATATAACTTCCCCCCGAAAGTTAACGGCTGAGAGCCTGCTGTTGACCGGAAGCCGTACCAATAACATAAACAGTCAACTAACGCATCCTTGTAGGTTACATGTATCATACACCGTATTTTCACAACAGAGTGAGCTGCAGAAAATGTTATTACAAAAACCATAGAGGCGAGAATGTCCATTTACTGAATTTATTGGGAAAAATCTACATACGAGTAGACTGTGCAGGTCAAACCTGTATTGCTCAGGGGTCAGCCATGTTAGCGTGTTATACATGGTATTTGAAGACGCTGATGGGGTGAGACTACCTAACAAAAAATGTGTATCCTTTTAAAATATAGACAATTATAAAGAAAAAATAAGAAATCCTCCACAATCTATCGACAGAGATCATCGTTTGGACTTGGGTGTTTGGGCGTCAACAGGTTTAACTAGTCACACCTGCCAACACCCAACAGCAGGACATCACCCACACGAGCAACAACACCTCCGCCACAGTCGCCGGTGCTCGCGGCCCCCACCCCGCCCCAACCCTCACGGCGGGCAGCTGAGCGTCTGGTGCCCCCGCCTCAGCAAAGAGAAGTGACAGCCCACCCGCTAGCTTCTGAGATTCCAAGGGGTGCAGGAAGGACCAAACCCCCGCCCAGACGGCAGTCTGGGAAGCGCACCTAGTGCACAGGTGCCCCAGTCTCGGTCAGGCTCCCCTGGAGCGAGAGGAGAGATGGGACCGAAGGGAGGCCATGGGCCTCAGGTGCTGCCAGGTCCCGAGGAGAAGGGCCCTGCACCCCAACTTCGGGCCACCTGCTGGACAAGCCCCCTTGCAGAAGCTGGGGGCACGGGCGCCCCGGGCCTCTTTGTCCAAGCAGCACCCAACAAGGGGGCCCAGGCCCCAGGGGAAACGACCAGGGGGAGGGGCCTGGCCCCCATTGAGGGGCAGAGTCAGTGACCAGGTCCTGTGCACCAGCGTGGACAGGACACACAGAGCTGCCAGTCAGGGAGCTGTGGACCAAGGACATCGGCAAGAGGCAATGGACCCCACCCATACCTTGGCAATTTAACTCCCCCTGAAATGTACACACACCCCCAGGGAACAACATGGGGACCCTAAAATGACCTGGAAAAACGCGCTCAGAATAAGAAGTGCAAGAAGCTAGAGAAGAATCCAAAAGTTATACTGCTTGTGATGTGTAAACAAAAGAACAGATGGCGGCAGGCTTTGCAGACAGATCGGAGATCCTGCAAGAGCAGGTTCAGGCAAACGGGGAAGAAATACCACCCACTGCTGCTCCCAGCACGGCGCACCCCCCGGGGTGGTGGGGCCCGGGAAAGCTCACCCAGAGCCCAGACACAGGGGGTGGGCGTGAGAGAGTGCCGGCCAAGCCCGCCTCCCCCCGCTGCCCCACCCCCCCACCCCCCTCGGCCCGCCCCCGCCCCACATGGCCCCGCCCACCGCGAAGTGCCCACCAAAGCCTGTGGAATTGAAAGGCAGGAGCATGGAAAGTGTTTGTTGCATAAACACACATATGATACATACGATATATAGTTTATTAAAGCAACATGCTGTGATTGGGGAACAAAATAGAAAAGGTGCAGCTTTAGCCTCCCAGAGGCACGTGTCTGTCGCCGATGGCGTCCCGGCGCTGGGGAAGGGCAGTGGGACCACAGACTCCTGAGGGGGGTGGGGAGGAGGGCAGCGGGGAAGGGCAGGGGAGCCTACCTCAGCCTGGGCATCAGATCTGCCCTCCCTCCATCCGTCCATCAGCAGCCCAGGCTTCTGTTCCCCTCTGAGCACATGATCTGGGAGATACTATCCAGCTTAAATGTTTGATGACTCTGAGCCGCTTTGACGGAGGTAGCTGATTGTCACCAGGGATAGATTCCAGACGTGTGTCAGCGGAGAGGCCAATGTGGCAGGAAGTCCTGGAGCCCCTGGACGGGAACCCCAGGCACTGGGAAGTTCTCCCACCAGGTCAGGGGGCCAGTGCTGGCCTCCAGTCCTCACCCCAGACCTTCCAAAGGAGGGGGAAGCCCTGGTGGGGTACTGAGGGCGAGCTGGAGGGAGGAGCCGGCAGTGGAGCCCCCGCTAGGGGCTGGGTCTTCCCTGCCTGCAGCTCCCATGGGCGACCCGTGGGGCCCCTGGGTGCCATAGCTCTCCCTACTCCTTCATCCCTGCAGCCAAGGCATGGCCCTGGCTTCTGTCGCTGTTAATCTCTGGGTTGTTTGTTCATTATTTGGCTTCTAAGTTTTCCCACCACTTCCCTGCATTGTTTCCTGGGTTTTAAATACTTACAGGGCCTCGTGTTTCCCCGTTGGACTTGGACAGGACAAAGGGCTATGCAGCTGCTGGAGAACAGAGGCCAGACACAGCCCCCCGCCCCTGCGCCCCCAGCCCAGGTGGGCCGGTGCTATGAGGAGCCCCACCCACGGTGACCCACTGGTCCGCATTTGCCGCACGTACCAGTTGTGGAACTGAAAGTCCCACAGCCCCAGAAACCCTGGCCACCCTGTCCCTCAGCAGGACGGTCTGGGAACCTGGAAACCTGTCTTCAGGACACACGGGTCCATTAGAGGGGTTGGCAGGCGGGTCCCTGATTCTCAGTGTCATTAACAGAGCCCTGGGCTCAGGCCAGCGCATGTGCTATGTGACTCTGAGGGACCCAATCCCTGTGCTTACATCCCCCTCCACACACACACACATACACACAGACACTCAGAGGAGGGACGTCCCAGGAGGCACCTGGAAAGGCAAGAGAGCCGCTTAGAGGCAGGATGGGATCATGCCTCAAATTCCTCGCCTGCAGTGACGGACAGAGTATCAGCTGTGCTCAGGTGGTCAAGCCAATGACGACTGCACCGCGTTCCTGAGACGTGAGCTCACAGGTACACGTGGCAAAGCCCAGCGGCCAGTCCTCATCTCGGCCGGGACGCTGGGGGCTGCGGCATTCCTGGGAGAGCCCCCTGAGGGCCTTGCCTGCCCCCTGGCTGCCCCTCCAACCCAGAGCTACCTTCAGAGACCAGGGGCTGTGAGCTCATTCCTTCCGCTGCTCCACGGCGGGAACTCCATTCCTATCACACCTGCACCTCTGGGCACGGGCCACTCTCCCCAGGGACCATGGAGACAGGGAGCCACTGCACACACTGGCCCAACCGCCGGCCCCCAGGACACTGGGGCGTCTTCTCACGTCCCAGGATAGGAAAACTTTCTGGGCGAGAGCAATTTAGTACGGATTCTAGCCCACTGGACACATGACCACACTGCCTTCTTGAAACCAAGGGAAGCCTGCATGTCCTCACTTCCTGTGTGACGTCACGCCTGCCCGGTGGGCATCCTGTCCCGCTCAAGGCGCCAGAAGAAATTTGTGGGTGTGGCTCCCCGTGCAGAAGACTCTTGATGGGTCCTGGGAACCATGACCTCACGGGGAATGACGTGTAGCAAAGTCCATTTGGCCAGAGCGCAATTGTTATAAACCAGAGCAAAGTTTTCACAGCGTCTTTCTGGTCATGAACACACACACCACCAAGCATCTCGAGAAAGACCAGAAACCCTTCTAATATTAAACATTGAAATAAATGTGAGCTGTACATACACTCCAGAAAGATTAATTAAAATGAGTCAGAGAGTGATTTCCCAACCCAGTTCAGGGTCTTGGGAGGCAGGAGCCTGTCCCAGTGACTCAGGGGGATCTGCCTGGCACCAGACAGCCTTCCGTCTCAGGGCCACACACATCCCCACGCTCACTCAGAGGGGACAAGAGACAGGACAGGCCCCCTCACACGCACAGCTGTGGGGTGTGGGAGACTGGAGTCCTGAGAAAACCCACACTTGTGGGGGAATGTGCCAACTCCCCGCAGACAGCGGCCCTGACCCGGAACCCATTTCATTCCTCACCGACATTGTCACACCATGCTCAACAAAACGACGTCACTCAAGGCCCAATAAGTTTGCAGTGACATGTGACAGCAGCCCTGGGAAACGAACAGAGAAAGGGAAAGGGCCAACCAACTCACCTCAAGCCACCCAGCAGGGACACGAAGCCGGAATTCACGCTGCCCGCACTCCTTTGGGTCCACGGCGCGGCTCCTGGGGCGGCCCAGCTCCGGGCACCGCCGCCACCGGGAGGAAAAGTAGGTGCACGTGCATGTGCGTGAGTGCGTGGTGTGCATGTGTGAGCGGGAGGAGAGAGGTGTGAGAGAGAGACCGCATCCCTGAGTTGTGTTCGTTCCTCCAGTGGGAAACATTGAGGAGCCCCAATCAAAACGGGACCGGGGGCAGCAACGTTTATGGGACGTCAGTAAACTCAGCCTGGGGCCTCGTGTTCTCCGGGCGTCATGTTGCAACATGGCTTACCCCAAACAGCGGGCACACAGAAAGGTGCCGGCCCCTGGGAGTCCTTCGCCTGGGAGTCCTGCTGGAGCACAGAGCGTGGGCAGGGAGGACACAGGCCAGGGCTCTGGCCCCCAAGGCCCAGACCCCAGCAGCCCGGTGTGCGCCTTTCCTGAAGGAGACTTGAAGGTGGGCACCCAGGTGCCAGACCACATCCTTGAGACCCGGTTCGCCTGGCAGCTGTTGAATGTCCTCCCTCGTGTTTAGCCCCCCAAGAACCCTCGGGTGGCGGCCTGGGCAGGTGCCTCCTCTGACTTGCCGAGGACTCTGAGGCCCGGTCGGAGGCAGGAAAGGCTCAGGTGCTGCTCGTTACCAAACCTGATGGGCCGCCGCCCCTCGAAGGGCCAAGGGAAGCTTCTCCCCCTTCTCCCAGCTCTCGATGGAAGAACAACGAGCACCTGCTCCCTCGTCATCTTCGGAGACAACAATTTACCACGGAAGTCTTCACATCCCCGAGCCCGTCGGTGTGCTTTTACACATGAAAACTTCACTATACCCAGCTCCCTCCGACGGGGGAATTCTGGCCTCGCCACGTCAACAATACGAATGTTGACATTTGAACCCAGCTCTGGTTAGATGCTCGCTGCTGGGATAGGACGCCACCGTGCGAGCGAGAGATCCCCGCTCTGTTTCACGCCCCGGGCTGGGGAGAGACAAATGAAGCAGGAGCCCCGTGGCCAGACGAAGACGGCCTGTCCGGCCCTCGCTCCTACCTCTGCAGCCTTTACCTTCTTAGGGAAACACGCCCTGTAACGAAGCCTGGGAAACAGCACTTGGAAAGGTCCCTCTAGTTGATTAAACTCCCTCATTCTTTTTCAAGGTTCCCCCCAAAACTCTGAGGTTGCCTTATCGGCTCCCAGGAGGACAACAGGGGGAAGCCGGCATTTCCAAGGCCTCGACCCTGCTGCGGCCTGGCTCCTCCCTCCTCCCTGCTGCCTGGCTCCTCCCTCCTCCCTGAGGCAGGCTCCCTGCTTCTCTCTCCACCCCCACCCTCCACCCCCTCCCGGTCTAAAGGCCATCAAGCCCTCCACTGTGGCCGGGAACTCTCTCTAGCTGGAGCCTCACCCCACTCATTTTCATTAGGGGACGGCGGTGCTATGTGAAGCCCACCCTGGGGTCCCAGTGTGGGATCAGGGGAGATCTGTGGTGGCCCAGGGAGCCGTCCTCCACGAGAGAGGGTCCTGCCGACACGGCGACAAGACACACTGGCGAGCTCGTTGCTCAGGGCTCACACCTGTCCCTTGGCAAGTCTTCACAGGTGCCAACCGCATGCCAGGTGGGAAGGCGGGAGTTTAAACAGCAAGGCAGGGACCATCTCGAGGCATCGCCGACTCGAGTTCCCTGAACCAGGGGATTCGCCGAGGGAAACATCCTTAAATCATCAACGGCATCTACGGGGGGAGGGGGGATGCCGAGACCAGGGGAGCGGTGGGACTCCCCGGAGGCACGGGAAGCCCCCGGGCACTCGAGCGTGTCCCTGGTGTCTCTTCACCGTCGGCAGCTGGGCGGCATGAGCCATCTTCTCCTACGATGACACCCACGTCCTTGCCTTTCCGTTTCAGCTCGTTCTCTGGGGAAACGGATCAAATTTTGATGAGTGGAAAGTGCACTGCCTTAAATCCAGCTACACGCAGAGGTTCCCGGGTTTGCTCTGCGGCACCCACTGGGCTGATGTCAGCTGTTAAAACTCAGCAGCCATTCTATCTGGTTAAACGCAGCTCGGAGGGACCAGTGGTGCCGCAGCCAGGCTCTGCTGGAACCTACCGGTGGTCTTGGACCTCACGGAGCTCCCAGTCCAGCTGGGAGGACAGATTTAAACAGGGAGCTCAAGTGTGAAGAGCTTCGAGGCACAGCTGTAAATAGTGAGAGGCGTAAAGCTCATCTGGAGACGGCCAGCTGCGGCTGCTGTTACTGCCGCGCCGCGAACTGAAGCCAAATGCAGGAAATGTGCCTGGAAAATAATAATGATGGCCTGGTGGCCACACACAATGGCCACCAAGCTTTTTTCCAAGTTCCAATGAAGCATCTATTCATTCTTACTTTGTGAGAGTCGAGCCGTAATAGCTGGGTGTACAAAGCATTTCCTGTAGATTAGTATGAAGCTGGAAGGAGTCGATAGACCTCAGGCGGCAATGGGGGCGATTAATCCAAGCCAGTCATTCATGAGCCCTCAGGAAGTTTTCTGTGCCAAAGTCATTATTATTATTATTATAAACTAAGCCCCAAGCCCCACATGGGTGTCGGGCTGCTTTTCTCTCCAGGACGCCCAAAGGCTGAGTCGGCCACAGAGCCTGAATCATTTCCTCGGTTCCCTCTGGTTCGTGGGGAGGTTGGCTTTGCCAACGCTCTGCCGCTGTGGGAATCTGGCAGAGATCCCCTTCGAGGAGTAACTCTCACTCTCGCTCTTTGATGAGTCCTCAGTGGCTGCTGGTTGTCTCCCAATGTCTACCCTTCTAAACTGCAACATTTCAGCAGGCAACGTCGCCATCTGGCTAAAGACTACATTTCCCAGCCAGCCTTGCAGTGGGCATGATCATGTGATTAGGTGATGTTAGCCGAAGTGATGGGGGTCACATCTGGACCCTGCCCTCAAAGAATGGGGAGCATAATCCCCTCCCCGCCCCCAAGTCCCCTCTCCCCTTTCCACTGGGAAGCAGGGGACAGGCCCTGGACAGTCTCCCTGGGCACCGAGATGGAAAACACACAGCGAGACTGCAGAGCAGAGCTGACGGCTGGAACGGGTGGCCTCGGGCCCTTACGTGATAGGACAGAGACCAGCGCCTGCCTTGCTAAGTCACTGTACCTTGGACTCTCTTTGTTACAGAGGCTAAGCCTGTACTTCTACAAATACAGGAATGCCAAGCCAGCCCTGTGGCCCCGTCAGGCCCCTTCCCCCAGCCTCAACCATATTCTGGCATGTCAGCCAGGCACTTTTATTCTGAGCATATTTCTTAACGAGTGTTTCTTATACATTGTCTCATTTAATTCTCCCAACAGCCCTATGCGGTTGTTATCGCTGCTGGCCCACTTTACAGATGAAGAAGCTGAGGCACAAATATATCAAGGCACATGTGCAAGGTGCTGCAGGCAAGTGGGCGGTGGGGAAGGGTTCAAACCCAGGCAAGGAGGGTCCCCCTCTCCCCTAGGCTGCCTCTAACCAGAGAACAGCACGTTCACACACACATTTCCTCTCTGGCCCGGTACACCTGTACCCTGGGTTAAACAGGTCCAGAAAACAGTCGGACGTCCGCACTGAGGGTGTGTGGCCACCCCGTGGCTTCTGCAGGCACCAGGGCCCACTCGCCCTGCAGCCTGCCTGGTGGTTCCGTAGATCAGCGGCTCCATGCCGTCCATTTGCTGCTGGGTTCCAGGCACCAGGACGTTGGGTGGATAACACACGGCCCCGGGGCTCGAGGAGCCTGTGGCCAAGGGAGGGGACCGTCTCTGCAGGAGGGAAGTCGCAGTGATGAGAGGGAAGGGGCTGTGGAGAGGCAGGCTGGGCGCTTTCCCGAGGCGTCTTGGAGGGAGGGGTCACCCCGTTGGGACTTGCGGGGCGAAGTGAATGAGAAACGTCTGCTGAGACGCTGGGCTGCCTGTGACACTCGCTGTCTCATCCAGCTCATGCGTACCCCACAGCAAGAAGGCCTGTCCGCGTCGCCCCCCGCCCCGCCCCCCGTACCGGGAGGACGCGAGGCCCACGGGCCGGTCGGGCCGCCCAGTCCGGGCCGGACTTGACGCCAGAGCCTGGGTTTTACCAACTGCTCCCAAAATAAGAAATACATTGGTCCTCAGACTGCGGGCTTTTCCTCCCCTCGAGGCTCTTGGCTGGAACGGGAAATGTGGGGTGCAGCAGAGGAAATAAATGGCTGAGAGCAGACCCGGTCCTCCTCCGGAAGCCGGCGGGGCGGGCTGAGAAGAGGAGGCAGAGGCGGAGTCTGGGGGGCGGCCCTGCCTGTAGCTCAGCTCGCCCAGGACCCCAGGCAAGTGCTGCGCCTTCAGTCCGTCTGACACGGGACCCCCAGCTGACCTCACCGCACGTCTTGATTCTTAAAATGCCTCGGTCTCTGGAGCGTGAGCCCAACGCCGGAGGGTCACTGTCTGTCGGTGCGTGGAGACCTCACCCCAGTCTCTCCCGGTCGGTGGGAGGATACAGGGAAGGAAGGAATGGATGGATGGATGGATGGATGAATCAGATCAATCAGCAACCACTTCATCGCATCTGCCTTGGACGCCCCCACACTCCACATTCTCTGAGCGCCCGCCACGTGCCGGGCAGTGGGGACCAGCTACACAATGGCCGGGGGCCCTGTGAAAGGTGCTGACGGGGGAGAGGCTGGTTCACGAGGCATGAAGCCGTGTGGGGGGTCCTCAAAGCAACTGAGAAAGGAACTGCCCCGTGGCCCCGTGACTCCTCTTCTGGGTGTATAGCTCAAGAAACCCAAAACACTAATTCAAAGGGGGGGTCTCAAAAAAACAGGGTTATCTCTGGGGGGCAGACCCCCATGTAGGACAGGCTTCCCCCCCTCAGTGGGAGTTCTAGGAACCCATCTGCATTGGTTTAACAGCTGAAGTGTGAGAGGCTGCATTCGGCTTCAGGGAATTTTTTTGAAGACTCGACACGTTTGCCCATTGCATGATAGGGGATTTACGAGCACACCTGCCCAAACTGCGCTGAGTGTTCAGCAGTTTTTGACCAAAAACATGACCCCCGTGCCCCTCCCTCCCTGTTGACCCGATCTTGCCCTGCATGAATTTTTTTTTGTTTCCCTGGATGAAAAAAGTCCTCCAAGGGAAACGTTTTGCCGAAGGGTCAGAGGTGAAACGGAAAACGGCAGAGGCGCTAAAAGGCACCAAAGCCAAGGAGGTCAAACACTGTTTCTGAGCAGCGGTGAAAACGTCTCAATGGGTGTACTGTCTCACATAGAGAGGACTTTGAAGGCAACTAAAGTTTAAACATGTAAGAATAAATAAATAAATTCCGGTGCTTTTGGTCATGCACCCCTCTGTTCACTGCAGCATGATTTACAATTGCCAAGATATGGAAGCACCCCAGGTGCCCATCAGCAGACAAGCAGATAAAACGTGGAGGCGGCGCGAAGTGATCACTTCTGGGTAGACGAGGAAGGTGGGGCCCGAAGGCCTTGCCGACAGAATGGAGATGTGAAACTTGAGACTCTGAGCCTCATCCCGCCCCTGGGCTCTTCCACACACCGTTCCTCAGCCCAGAACACTCTCCACACTGTTCTCGCCTCGCACCTGGCTCCTCCTCACCGTCCCCTCCAACGCCCGAGCTCTCATGGCTGTGCTCTGCCACAGCTGGTGTGGGCGCTTCCCACACCTGAAATGCCAGAGGTGCTTGCCTGCCGCTGACTCAGTTCCCAGCTGCTCCCTCAGTTCCCGCGGGGGCCAGGGCTGTGCCCACCTGCACTGCCCCACGCACCGCTCCCCCCACCCAGGGTGCTCGGCACACCCACGCCTCATACTCATTATTCACGGATTCCACATTGCAACTTACCCTACTTGCGAAAATGTATTTGCAACTATCAATGTTACAATTTTTGCTTTATAAGTTATTTTAAAAACTTAAGAGAAAAAATCCTATGCTATTGACTGAGCTATTTGTGGTTTCCGTTGCCGTCCTGCACTCCTGAAGTTCCAAGGCCCCACTCGCATTATTTATCTGCAGCTCGGAGAGCTGCCGTGAGCATTTATTCCGCAGCGACTCTAAGGGCAAAGAATTATCTTCCTTTTCCTTAATTTGGGAATGTCTTCATTTTACCATTATTTCTGAGGGGTAGTTTCTCTGGAAATAGAATTCTAGATTAACAGTTCTTTTTTTTTTTTTTTAGAGCGAGGGGAAGGAAGGAAGAAAGTGAGGGAGAAACATCGATGTCTGAGAGCCTCTCAGACATCCCCAACCCAGGCATGTGCCCTGACTGGGAATCGAACCGGCGACCTTTCTGTTTGCAGGCCGGCGCTCAATCCACTGAGCCACACCAGCCAGGGCCAGTTCTTTTCTTTAAGAACTTGAAAGAGGTTATTCTACTGTCTCCTGGCCTCCATGGGTTGTAATCCTCAGTCATCTGAGTCATTGTTCCCGTGCATGTCATGTGTTATTTATCTCTGGTGTTTTCAAGGTCTTTCCATTACCTTCTGTTTTCAACAGCTGATCATGATGTGTGAGGCATGATACCCGTCAAGTTCACCCGGTCTGAGAATGGCTGAGCTTCCCGAATCTGCAAATACCTGTTTTTCCCCAAAGCTGGGACATTTTCGTGATCATCCTCACACATCTGTTCTGCTCCAGTCTCTCCTCTCCTCTCCTCTGCGGTGCTCAGCGCCGGGGATGCCTCGCCTTCCCACGGGCTCCCGAGACTGTCCTTTCTTTTAGGGGGATCATTTTTCTCTCTGTCCTTCCGAGTGGATCATTTGTTAATGTCTTGAAACCCACTGATTCCTCAGCCATCTCCATTCTACTATCAAATCCATCCAATGAATTTTTTATTTCTTATATTATCATTTTTTTCCTAAAATTCCTAGTATGATTTTTCACGGTTTCTCTGCTGACCATTTCAATCTTTCCATTTGAGGGTGTTTCCTTTTCCCTGTGGGGTGATTCTAGTCACTTCCATGAAGTTTTTGCTGGGTAATTCCAGTATCCGGGCCGTCTCAGATTAATGTCATGGGTTCCCTTTTCCTCTGAGAAATGATCCCACTTTCCTGGTTCTCTCATGTCAAGTAAGTTTGCGGTGTATCTTGTACATTTTAAATATTATGCTATGAGAATTTAGGTTTTGGTTTGTGTTAGCAGGTACTCAGCCCAGCTGGGTTTGGACCCTAAGCTCCGCCTTCCCTTCGGCTTGTTTGGCTCCTGTGCCAAGCTGTGTGTCTGTCCTGGCCGTGAGCAACGCCGGGCCAAGCCCAGGGTCCGTGTCGGTCCACGCACTGAATGGGGATCTCCTTTCTCCGCTTCTCTTCTAAGTTTCTCCTACTCAGTGGCGCCCTGGGCCCCCTTCCCAGTCTCCTGGCCAGAATTCAGGTTTCCCTCCGACTCTGAGGCCCACGACCAGCCTGCTCTTCATCCCAGCCGGGACACAAAAGAGACGGAACCATTAGTAACTCACCCCTGGATGCCTCACTCTTCCAGACTGGACCCCCTCTCCGACCAGGAGAGTTTTGGGGCTCCTCCGATGGGGCACCTCCAGTTCGCACTTTCGGGTGCAGTCCGTCGGAGAGGTGGGTTTAAAGGTGTGTGCGTTTGCTCCATCTGGACCAGGACAGGAGGTGGCTCCTCTTTTCTTTACATCATTTTAAAAAGCACTTCAGACACCAAAAAGCACTTGAGAACCCTAGCATGTCCCACTCTCGTCTCTGTTCCCTCCTTCCGTGTCCGGAAAACCCCGCAGCCCGAATTCGGGGCTCCCTGCTGCCGTGTGCTGTGTGCCCTTAATGTGGGTGTACTGGAGTCGCAAATGTTATGCAGCATCGTTTCGGTTTTTAAACTTTACGTGAAAGGGGCCTCATAACAAATATCTGGTGTATAAACAACTTCTATAAATGTTCCATATTTGTTTAGAAAGAACACCCACGCTCTATTGTTGACTACAGAATTGCATATATGATGATTGCTCAAGCTTACTCATTAATCTCCTAAAATCTTACTAATTTGATATCTTCTTGGTTTATCAATTACCGAGAGAGGGTGTGAAAATCCACTATGGCTGTGGGTTCGTTGAGCTTTCCCGGTAATATGGCCGTTTTTGCTATATAGATATTTCAGGTGGTCTTACTACGTGCAATCCAGATGGACGTATCTTAATAAATGGTTCTTTTGATCATATGTTTTATAATTTGGGCTTTTGAATTCAGGGTTCATACCCCTCCGTCTGTAGCAATCTTGAGCTGCCTGGCTTGAGGGCAAGTCCCTCCAGGGAGCTTTGTTGCTTTGCTTCTGGCTGGCATTTCGGGGATAGTGCCACTCCTTAGAACCGCTTTTATATTAATTTCTCAGCCTGGGAATTCCCAGACCCCATGGGGAATGTACATCTGAACTTTGAACCTCCACAAGGAATTTACAGTAGCGTCAAAAATCACGAAATGCCTAGGTATTGCGTAACGGAAGCCGTGCAAGAGCTTCGCCGTGTTCACACCCTGCGAGATTCTAAATTGTAGCATATAAACTGCACAGTCTGCCCTCACTAGGGCGTCAGCGTGACCCCGCTAAAAATCTCAGTAGGCAGGAAGGACCAAGGCAGACTTGAAGAAGCTGGAGGACTTCCTCTGCCTGATGTCGAGGCACGTCGTGAGGCCAGGTGATGGTCGCAGTGTGACAGTGTCACCAGGACCAACGAATAGGCTAGGGGACAGAATATCAAGTCCAGAAACTGGCTGATATGCGTACAGTCACTTGACTTATGGTAAAGGTGGCAATGCAGGACAGTGAGGGAGAGAATAGTCTTCCAATGCAATGGCATTGAATCCACTGGATACCTCGATGGGGAAAATTGGTATCAACCTCTCCATACATTTTAAAAAATCTATATTTACAAAAAAATGAATTCCAGATGCATTGTAGATCTAAATGTGAAGGGAGAAAAAACAGTAAAAGAAGTCACGGGGAAATATCTGTATTACCTTAGAGTAAACAGGTGTTTCTTAAATAGGCCACATAAGGATAAGTCTGATAGCTGGATTTTATCAAAGCGAAGGACATCCATTCATCAAAAGACACCGCGAAGAGACCGGAAAGGCAAGCTGTGAAAGATATCTGCATACAGATCCCTGGCAGGGATTTACATTTTAGGTACATCAAAAAACCACAAATGAGTAAGAAAACAAAAACAAAAATGAACGCAATGCTTAAACAGGCACTTCACAAAAGCAGATGCCAAATTGCCAAAATGCTTATGAAAAAGTGTTCCCTGTCACTCGTCATCCTGAGACACGCATCCAGCCAGAGTGGCCGAAACCAGGCGGAGGGACGGCCCCATCGGGGCCGTGGCGGGTGCGCAGCCGCTGGAGCGCTCGGACGCCAGGGACTTCAAGTGGCCAGCTGGTCTGAAACCCACCCGGCGGTACCCTCCAAATCCGAGTTTATGCATAAGTAAGATCCGCCCGTTTTCCCTGAGATATTTGTCCAAGATATTTGACTTATGTTCGACCAAAAGTGTTGGACATCGAACGTTCAAAGCAGCACTGTTCGTAATATCCCCAAACTGGAAACCACCCAGACGTCCTGGGTGAACTTTCGCACCCACGTGCCCACGTTGCCGAGATCGGCCGGCGCCTGCCACTCCGCCCCGGGACACCACACTCCAGTCATGTGTCCGGTGCCCTGTCTTGCAGGAAGAACCTTCTCTGTGTGACCCCTGGAGATTCCCTTTACTTCCCTATGAGCTCAGACTATTCTTAAAAGGCTGAACATGCCCTGGCCAGTGTGGCTTGGCTGGTTGGAGCATCAACCCATGCACTGAAAGGTCGCAGTTTCGATTCCTGGTCAGGGCCCATACTTAGGCGCAGGTTCAGTCCCCAGGGCAGCAGATCAATGTTTCTTTCTCTCTCTCTCTCAAATCAGTAAATGCATCCTTAGGTGAGGATTTTAAAGAAAAAAAGGCTGTATGTGGTAGTTTATCCAGAACACCAGAAGGTTTTATACACAAGTGTCTCCGGGTTACATAGTTCATCATACACCCTGTCCTCGTTCCCTGTCCCCACCGAGACGTGACAAGCCCTCCTGGCACTGCGTTTGCAGCCAGAAGGTGATGTTTGGTTGTAAGGAGGGGCAGTGCCGGTCTGCACTCCACACCCCACCGCCCTCCTGGGTGCAGGCCCCCAGCCTGGCTGCTCTGAGGACCCGTCTCCAGTCCCATGAGGTTGGCAGCCACTCCTCAGGCCTCCATCCCCCAGCTGAGCAGTCATGTAGTCCTGTCGGGTCCCGGGATTGTGCTAGTCGGATCGGGCTGCCAGCCACTGAGGACAGGAGTGGGGAGCGGGCAGGTCTGGGGGAGTTGTGCCCACTTTTGTCTGGCCCTTGGGTCTCATGGGGGCTCCCCTTCACGGTCACACCTCTGGTAGAAGAACAAGTTTAATCACTGGGTGCAGCTGTACTCCTTGTGCCCAAATTCTCAAATAGCCCTGGGTGGTGCCCGGGCCCCCCGCAGGAAGGAGGCTGCTGGCGAGCAGGGAAAGCAGCCATGCTCCCGGGGGCTGGCCAGCCCGGCGCCGCGAGGGCGTGCTGTCTGCAGACCAGCCTCTTTGCGGCGAGGTAGAAAGGCTTCCATGTTTGGGAGGCAAGTAGGGGCTGCTTCTGACCCCCTGTCCTCCCTGCCCCGGGGCTGAAGAGCAGGTGCGGCGCACTGCTCGGGGGCAGCAATAGGAGAGCTAACGGTTCTGGCGTGTGCCGTGTGCCGTGTGCCAGGCACTGACCCAGTGTTTACGTAGGTTATCTCATCCTCTCAAAATACCCTGATCCCCACTTTCCTGGTGAGGGAACTGAGGCTGCCAGAGGCTCCGTGACTTGCTCTCAGTGACACAGCTGAGTGTCAAAGCCAAGGCTGGAAGCCGGTGAGTCTGACTCACGTCCTTGACCGGTGTTCCAGATGTATTTGTCACACACTGATCCTGGACTCTCAGTCACCACTCCCGCATGCCGTGTCCTGCCTTGGGGGAAATCCTTCCCCACCCCCACCCCCACCCCCCGCCCTCATGGTTAATGTCACGGTGGTTCCTGCAGTGGGGGCGGGAGCAAGAGAGGGGTTCACAGAAACCCTGCCTGGTGGGGTCTCCCAAGACCCCTCCACACTCCTCTCCCTCTTCCGGCCACCAGGGCACCTGACCCCGGCCCTCAGGCAGTGGCCCCAAGTGCATCGGCCTGCCTGTCTCCTTCCGGTGCCCTCCGCCCCTCAGTCTTCTGCCCCAGCTCTGACCAGAGCAAACCTAGACAGTCCCTCCTTCCTCTTCCCGGGCTCCGGAAAAGGCCTTCCTTTCCTGGGAACCCGAGGGCAGGAAGGCCCCAGCTCCCCTTCGGGGGGCAGCAGTTTCTCTAAGAGAGAACGGAATGGATTCTTGGGGCGAGGGAGGGTTCTTTAAATGCATGGAATAGCCCTTTTGGTAACAAGGGAGGCCTTGTGGCACCAACCACCTGCAGTGATGTGGTGTCAACCGAGAATCAGAATGTCACCTTCAGGTAAGGTGTCCTGCATACTCCCTAACATCTTGGCCTCAGCTGGGCCTTAGCTGCAGCTCTCGCTTAGCGGTCTCAGGGAACAGGTCACATAAAGTGGGCTAGGCCTGGCGGGGGACCACCCAGCCTAGCACCCTCCTGGGCTCCCGGGCTCACAGCCTCCAGCTTCGCCAGGCCTTCCAGCAGATCCCAGCTCTTCATCGCACTGAAATGCTGCCGAGGTTCCTGCCAGCCAGCCAGCCAGCCTTGCTCAGACACAGAACGAGGGAGGGACATCAGACTCCTGCAAGGCCCTAGAGCCGAGGGAGAACCTACGGAAGGCAGCAGAGATCACAGTGGGTCTGGAAGGAAGACCACTGGGCCGGGAGCCTGAGGGTTTACAGCCCACCGTGTCGCCCAGGGTCAGAGCAGCGTAGCCTTTGGCTCGGGGCCTTGACTGGGAGAAGCGGGGGGATTAGATTTCCTTGTTGGGCTGAAGCCGGTACCATCTTAAGTACTGTTCCAACCCGGACTCACTCCATCTTCCTGGTGTCTGCCACTTAGTAGACACCGTCACACTCAGCCCTCCCAGTGACCCAGGAACTGGCTTTCAGGGACATTCTTCTCAGAAACGAGGTGAGCACATGCCGAGGTGCCAGCGCAGGGAGGGGAAGAGGGAGGCCTTGGATCCAGGTCTGTCTACCCCCAAAGCTGACATTCTTTCCTGCCCATCCCTCGGTCCCTGGCACCTGACCCGCTAACCCAGCCCGCTCGAAAGGAAGAAAAAGGCACAGACGGGCGCTCCAGGGTGGAGACCCCGCGCAGAAAGCAGGCACTTCCGGAGCAAAACTGCCACAGCGACAGACCTGCTACCCGGCAGCCTGCGGCCGTCAACCACAGGGCCCAGGCCCACCTCGAAATCGGCTCCTGTTTTGTCCCCACACAGACAAGAACCCCACCACCCAGGAGATCACCGAACAGAGGGAGGGGGTAGGCGCGGAGACAGCAGAGAGTGAACAGGACGCCGTGTGGGCAGAGAGGAAGAATGATTCCAAGGCAGACACGCCAGGGCAGCACAGGCAGCCTTTCACATGGCATCTGCACTCTTCCTGTGAGGGCCGTGCGCAAACGCGTCTGCTCTGCAATGACGTCACGGCCTGCGGTGCAAGCAGAAACAATATTTGTGCTTCGTGGGCCGCACAGCGGCGTTTTATCCACAGAATCACCTGGCAGGGCTGCTGTCCCCAAGATGCAAATCACCTGGCTCGTGGGGGAGGGGTGCGCAGGGAGGCAGGGGGAGGGGGGCAAACGTGCTCCCGGGCCACTCGGGCTGACACGGCTGGGCGTGATGGATGCTGCGATGCCCGCCCTGTTGCCTAGCAACCCAATACCCTTCAAGAAAATCCTGCAGTCTGGCTGGCTCACAAAAGCAAGCGGGGCTGGCGGAGCTCGGCGCTGGGGATGGAGAGATAATGGTTTTATTCCAGTTATGAACAATCGCTCTGGCTGCTCTCCTGCAGACATCAACGGGCCTGGAGGGTCCCCAGAGCCCCGCGCCCCAGTGCGGCTGGAGAAAACCCAGGCGCTGACACTGCCTCCCGGTCGGTCTCGGAAGTAGTGGAATTTTACCGGCTGGTCCAGCGATGCCCCTTCGGGCTGGGCCTGCGCGCCGAGCCGGGAGGTGTGACTCACAGCGTACCTCCAGATAGCTGTTTGTCAGCCGGCCGTGAGTCATGCTTTCTTCTCCCTCAAAACCGAAACACTTGACATTTTCAGACAGGGTTGGGGGGAGGTGTTTAAGAACTTTGTTAAGTCGCCGTGTGGCTTTGTGTGCAAGCGCGGGGGTGTGTGGGAACAGGTGAGTCACGGCCGGGCGAACAGGTGATCAGGAGCGAGCGAGGTCCTCTGCCGTCAGTCCCTGCTGGAGCCTGGCCGTCATGTGTGCGTCAGGTGGAAACGGGCCTTCCGGGCCATCTTACCAGGCGACACCTGCACAGGCCAGAGCCCCAACCCTCGGTCTGCCGTCCACCCCGTCTTTTCCAGCAGTCTGCGTCCCCAGCAAAGAAGTCTGCTGCGTTCCATGCGGTGTGATGGACAGCAAGACTTGAAGAAAAATCCTGCAGGCGTTGGGGGAACAGGGAACCCTGAGGCTTCAGATGGGAAGGGAGAAAGGCAGAGGCAACCAGACACCGTGCAGGAGCAGCCGGGCAGCTGGGTCCCCAGGTCCCAGCCCTGCTTTGGGCCTTGACTAGGGGTGTGGGGAGCCCCTGCTTATTCAGCACTGCCCCGCGCAAGTCTTGCCCTCTACACAAAGCTCTCAAACTTTCAGATGTATTCTGTGGGGGCCAAAAGAAAACCTGAATGCTTTTCCTCCCACCTCCTAAGTTCTTCTGGCTGGGGCTAATCATCAAATTAACAGAGACAGACTGACAGGAGAAAATCAATGTGTTTAAGACACGCACACAGGAAACTCACATTAGCACAAAAATTCCAAAGGCCATGAGGCAACATGGGGTATGTAAGACTTTTCGGACAAAGGGGGGGGCGGTATTAGGTTTCAGAAGTGACAGTGGGGGGTTCACAGGCCGCTGAGGAAGAGCAGAAGGCACCCAGCAGGACAGTTCTTATCAGGTGGCATGGGGACTCTGGGACACAGGGGACGCCCCGCCAGTGGGCTCCCGCTCAAAGGTCAGCATACTTAATTCAAAGTAGGCTGGTTAGGTACGCAACATCCGAGAAACTCTCCCTCCTGAAGCAGGGTTCTCTCTGTTTGAATCTCTTGGGCAGGAAAGGGGAGAGGGTCAAAACTTCTGAGTTCTTTGTTTCTTAAAAAACAGCTTAAAATCAATACCCATTTTTTAAAGAAGGCAGCTTCGGGGTGCAAAACTTTGGTTCCCTTCATTCACTTAGCACACTCCCCCCCTCGAAGTCAGGCACCACTTTGCGCTCCCTGGCATCGTGTCCACCCAGCACCATATCAGGTATACAGTAGGTGCACAATGCATGCTGCCTGTTGGTAGGAGAGATGGATAAATGAAAGAATTAATTAACCAGTCTGATAATGAAATCGAATTAACCTCCTGGACCCCCTGCTCGTTCCCACGCTCAGCGGCAGGCACGGTCTGCGCACAGAGCAGGAGCGAGGGGCTGGGGGGGCGGCTGAGGGCGTTTGGGATGTTCTCCCACCCCACGCATTCACGGCGAGCCCTTGAAAAGGCAGCCGGAGCTGCCGCCCAGAGGAGCCGCCTTGCAGCCCCACGCCTCAAACCTTGGGATGTTAAAAACAGGGCAAGCTAACTGTTGCACTGGGCCTAAGCAACACTGTTTCCCAGAGAACTTCTTTGGCAAAGATAAGAAAGCAGTTATTACCCCTACTGATGACTAGGGCGTGAAAATTAAAAACACCGTTTAGAACTGCCCATGCCTTCTTTCTCTTGCGCATTTCCCCCCACCCCTCTCAGAAACACCCCTGTCTGTATCTGCACCCCGCCCGCCTGACTGAGGACTGCCCAAACAGCTATTCTCATTGATTTCCACAAGAGCTTGTCGCCTCTCACTTCAAAAGGCCTTTTATTGTTAGGTTAGCATTATAAAGCACTGTTACAAAAAAGAAAAAAAAGGTAGTGGTTATCACACGGGTCTCCAGAGTCAGGGATCGGGAGCAATTCTGCAGGAGAAACTTTGCACCCACACAAAATACTTCCCCTCTCAGGTCGGGGAAAGGCCTGAAATTTCCAGACTATGGGATTCTCTGGATTAAGCCATTGGAGACCCTTGTTTAAAAATGCAAATGCTCGCTTACAGCAATTCCATATTAATCTGCTATTAACCTCGAGTGCTTTCGTTAGACGTATTAAATCCACATGCAGAGTGTCAGGGACGTGAGACAGGTAATTACTTTTCACTCTTTGTTATGAAAATGCTCACACAGAATAAACTAAGGCGATCGGACAAGAACCGCTGCGTGTTCGTCACCAGCTTCAACAATTACCGTCCTGAACCAGTCTTGCTTCACCCAGCTCCTCCCCCAAATGGATTATTTAAGTAAATCCAAAACCTCCTAGTATTTCATTTGTGCTTATTTTAGTACTTAGCTGTAAAATACAAACACTTGCTTAAAAACATTGCCATAATATCGGTATCATACCTACAGTAAAAATAATAATAATAATAATAATTAATAATAATTCCTTAATACCATGAAATACCTGGTCAGTAGTCAGTGCTCGGACTTCCCCGATGGAGCAGTTCAGGGTCGAGGTGAAACAGTATGAGATTCACACCGCGGTGGGGGCTGCTTCGAGAGCGGTCCTACCCAGGGGGGGCGGGGCGATGTGTGAATTTCCCCGCTTTGTTCTGTTCTCCACTTTCACGCAGGTCCAGAACCAGTCACGCGTGGGCATGAACGTGCGTGTAGAAGCCAAAATATGAACGACTCTTCCTAGCGATCAGTGACACCCACCAGCTGCTCTGAAGACAACAGCTGGGTTTCCTCGCCCTAAGTGGCGGGACTCGATTACTCAGCCCCGCTGTCCACCTCGCCTGGTCGTGGAGAAGCCAGGCGCGCGGGTCTGAGCCTCGGTCTGCTTGCTCAGTGCAGGCGGCGATAGGACCCACCCCACCGGCCTCGAGAGAGAGAGAAAGAGCAAAATGCACGCGGAGCCCTTGGAAAAGCTCTTGGCACAGTAAAACCACAAGGAACAGGAGCTATTGCATTGTTACTCCTCAGTCTCCTTGGAAACCAAAGCTGATGCCCGAGCATCCTAAGGGCCTCCCCACGGCCACCACCTCTGCTGGAAAAATGCCACCCTCAGATGTCTTAAGCGAGCATTCCTCCAAGTGGGCTTTTCCGACCACCTGCGTCAAAATCACCCCAAGGGATTCTCTTAAAGGGGATCGCTCGGCCTTGGGCAATTCTGCGGAACACTAACGTCTGAGAACCCCTGTCAGCTGGCCTGATGGTTGGGGAGCAGCCTGCCCAACCGAAGAGAAAAGGGGGAGTCTGACCCAGTGAAACAGTGGGGTGGCCAGGCAGAGGGCCCCGGACCTGGAATCAGGAGGCCGGAGTGGAATGGAACCAGCAAGCAGCACCTCCCTAAGGGAGCCACAGAGAGAGCCAAAGGGGAGCCGAGGGTGGCGGATGGCGGAACACTTCCCAGTAATCAATTAACGCACGATACTACTCATATTTTGATCCCAATTCCAAGAACTGAAATGTAGAATTCCTATCTGGTGCGTCTATAAAAGACCGTGTGTCTAGTGATGTCATGACGAAGGACATCGTTCGTGAGCGTCTCATCCATTTGGTCTTTAACAAATATTACCTGAGTGTCCGTTCTTCGCCAGGCACGGCACTGGCACAAAGCAGGGGGAAGCGGTCACGCCCTCTGCCTCTGGAGCAGGTGGAGGGCTCCGACAAGTCCCAGGACAAAGAAGGGACAGGGAGAAACGTCCAACAAAGCTCACAGAACTTCGGAGCTGGAAAAGGACCTGAATGGCTGCCTCTCGGATTCCCACGCGGAGCAGGTGAGAAGACAGACCCACGACGGCGGAGCAACTGCCCCCACGCCCCCCACCCCCCGCAGTGAGTGGGTAGCTGGAAAGGTGCGTGTTCCTTAGTTCCCAGAACTCTTCCTACTCCGGCTGTTTTACCCTTTCCTGCACCAAGAAAAGCAAAGAAGCAAAACAAATATTGAGTTGCTCATTCCTGTGTCATCAGAATGACTCACGCCAGCCGATGGAAACAAAATTCTTCCCACTTAATGTAGTGCTACTAAATGTTCACCTTTCACTCACTGGAAAAGCAGTTACAAAACAGCACGCAGAGCAGGTCTCACGTGTGCAAGCACGGCGTCTGCAGGGGGTTGTGTGCGCGCACGCACAGAAAGACAGCTGTACCGGCCGAGAGGACCCATGACCCTCCGCCCCCGCCCCGGGGCGGAGGCTGCAAGGTCGCGGCTGCTTTCCACGTTCTTCTTTCTGTTCCTGGAACTTCCTCAGCATTTTCTGAATCTTCGCCAATGAACCCAAATTACTTCCGTGGTGGAGAAAAAAGTTTATTTCACAAATAACGTTCGGTTCTTTGTTTCTAAGTCCGTGAGCCTTGCCTCATTGTTTCTCTGTTTTTCCAGTTTCCTGAGCAGCAGTCGGCAGACGTCACGGTGCCGAGCAGAGTGTGATGGTTTGACTCACACGCTTTGGGAGGTGGTCGCCACCACGGGCTCCGCGAACGCCCGTCCTCTCGTGGAGACACAAGGAAAGGAAAAGGAGGAACACGTGTTTCTCCGCGTGAGGAGAACTCGGGGTTCCCCCTCGGTGGTGGCGAGAGCAGTCACCAGCTCACTTTATCTTGCAGAGGAAGTTCGACCCCCTCCCTCCTGGAGTTTTGCCTTTTGGAGATTAGATCTAATCTCGTGACAGGTTTCAACCACCTTTTGGTCCAGCTTACACCCCGACATTAAACCCCGTCTTTGTCTTCCAAAGGGAGGGTGAGGCACCGACAGCCAGCCACCTGCTGCCAGATGCAGGACATTCCTCGGATGCGTCCGGGCAAAGACTGGCCCTCGTCCTGAATGGAACCAGCCGGTCAGCAAATACTGCCTGAACCCTGCCCAGTCCCAGGAACTCGCTGCGCCCCGTGCCCCAAGGTCAAAACCGGGACCCCAGTCTTCAGGAACGTGGGAGTCCGCTGAGGATAGAAGGCGTAGACACGTACGGAGTTCAGTAACACAACGGGACGACGGCGCAATGCTGTCAAGTGCACTGTGTCTTGGGCCAGCAAGGTCAGTGCCCGGAGGGGCCCGTGGGGGCCAAGTGGCAGATGGGAGACAGAGGACAACGGGGGCTCCTGAAGGTCTTCGGGAGGAAAGTAACAGAAGGTCTGTGTCGGGAGCACTCCGGCCTGTGGAACGTCCCGTCACCATATTTGAGCAGACGGGAGAGACGGGGGAGAAGCAGGGAACCGATGGCCGGAAACGTCAAGCGCAGACGCGGGGTTTCAGGCCCAGCCACTCCCCGGACACTCGGAGCACAGCCCTTCTACTGGGAAGCGTCCGTCACCGAAGCAATGAGACAGTCGGACTGGAATCTCTAAGTTTCTTCCGGTTGCCGGGCTCTTTGTTCCTGGGGACCCAGGTGGGAACGGTGACGGCCTGTGACAGGTGTGGCCACGGCCAGGACCCGAGGCTTTCGCTCCAGCAGACCAGGCGGAGCTACTCAGTCTTCTTCTTCTTCAGCACCAGCAATTAAGATCCGATTTCCCCCGGAACTCTTATTTTTAGCCCCTCGGGAGGCTTAGCAGCAAATCTTTTCTTTTTTACTTTTTTTAACCAGAGAAGACTTATGTGCCATAAAATTCGCTCATTTAAAGGGCACAGTTTAGTGGGTTTTAGCATATTCTCAGAGTTGGGCAACCATCACCACTATTAAATTCCAAAATACGTTCATCACCCCAAAAAAGAAACCCTGCGCCCTGCACGGTCACTCCCCAGTCCCCTCCTCCTGGCCGTGGCCCCGCTAAACTGCTTTTGTCTCTATGGGTCTGCATCTTTGTGGACATTTTTGGAGGGTTTTTTGTTTTGTTTTGTTTTGTTTTGTTTTTCAATCCACTCTCTTTGTTTCCCTAGACCAGCTTTCCAGGGATCACTGACGAGGCCAGGGAAGGTCCGGGGGGTTCCAGGAGGGCCTGGCGTGGCAGCCAGTCTGCTGCCTGCGCACAGTGAGTCTTCAACAAGTTTGCCCCGGGAAGGCCTGCGGTGCCTTTTCCTGGGCCGCCCCCTCCTTCCTCGCCGGGGCAGCTCCGGGATGATTCTGCCCGTGTTCTCCTCAGTGTCCATGAACTTACGTGCCTCTTGGCAGTGGAGAGCTGGCGGTCGGTGTAGGGGGCCCTCCGAGGAGGAGGGGCAGGCTCAGTTCTGTGAGAGCATTCGCCGGCTTGTGGCGTCTGCACCGAGATCTCAGCGGACCGGTGATCAGACGGCCTCCTTGAAAAAGCGCTTTGAAAACAGACGCCCACTGATGTCAGCTCCTCCCATCAGACCAGAGAGAGCCCAGGGGACTGTTAAGAGCTGGACAGTTGACATTTTCCTCCAAGCGGGACCCTGCCATGCGGCCCTGAGCAAGGCTGCCTGCAGCTCCTCTGGTGGAGTCCTTTATTGCTTCAGAGAAACCCTCTTCTTGATGACTGAACCCACCGGCGGCTCCAAGTTATTCTGCCCCTTGAAGCTCATGCTGGGAGCCAGCTGTGACCGGAGGACTAGGTCCAGCCCTTCAGGTCCGCGGGAGGGCAGCCTACACGCCGCACGTGACCCTGCACGGCTCAGCTCAGAGTCTCCGGCCTGAAGGTTTCCTACTCGGCTGCTGCAGGTGGCACAGCAGGCCTGCGACCCCCGCGGGCCCTCGGCGCAGAAGCCCGGAGCCCTGGGGCTGCCTCGTGGACAAGTTGTATGAATGGAATACACAATCTCACCCAGCACACCGTTTTCGAGGTTCATCCACCTGGGAGCACGTGTACCCGCTTTCTTCCTTTTTACGGCGGAACGACGCACCCTCGTGTGGACGGACCCACTGCGTCTGCCCATCCAGCCACGTGCTAGGTGCTGTTCGGGGTTTTCCACTTCTCAGCATCACGGGGAACCTTAGATCCTCGTGTCCCAGGGGACGGGCTGTCACATGAACGCCCACCACTTGAATTTTAAAAGAAGTGGAAACTTGGGGCAGAGGGCGCGTGGTCACTCGGGCACAGCCACTGGCAGCTGCCACTGCAGACCGTCACCACGGACACAGCGGGAGGAGACGGGACACTCCCGCCTCCACAGAGTGTGTGACTTCGAGTGGGAAATGCTGAGCTGCAAAGCTCATTCCATGGATTAAAAAGTGCCGCAGGACAGACTGACGGCTGCCAGCGGGAAGGGGGACAGGGCAGGGGGG
>PVJI01012846.1:0-49985 GCA_004026765.1 Micronycteris hirsuta | reverse complement strand
TTAATCTTCGACAAAGGGGGCAGAAGCATAAAATGGAATAAAAATAGCCTCTTCAACAAATGGTGTTGGGAAATCTGGATGGCTACATGCAAAAAAATGAAACTCGAGCACTAACACCATACACAAAAATTAATTCAAGGTGGATAAAAGACTTAAATGTAAGTCATGACACCATAAAAGTTCTAGAGGAAAACATCGGTAGGGAAATCTCAAACATTCCATGCAGCAACATCTTCAATATATGTCCCCTAGAGCTAGGGACATAAAGGAAAGAATAAACAAATGGGACCTTATCAAAATAAAGAGCTTCTGTGGGGCTAAAGAAAATAGTATTAAAATAAAAAGAGAACCAACTGTATGGAAAGACATATTTGCCAATGATACCTCAGACAAGGGTCTGATCTCCAAAATATATAAAGAACTCATACGACTCCACTCTAGGAAGACATAAAAACCAATTAAAAAATAGGGAAAAGACATGAACAGACACTTCTCAAAAAAGGACATACAGAGGGCTCAGAGTCATATGAAAAGATGCTCAACATCATTAGCCATCAGAGTGATGCAAATTAAAACCACAATGAGATGCCACCTCACACCAGTCAGAATGGCCATCATCAACAAAGCAACAGATAACTGTTGGAGGAGATGTGGAGAAAAGGGAACCCTACTGCACTGTTGGTGGGAATGCAGACTGGTGCAGCCATTGTGGAAAACAGTATGGAACTTCCTCAGAAAATTGAAAATGGAACTGCCTTTCGACCCAGCAATTCCACTATTGGGATTTTACCCTAAGAATCTTGGAAAACCAATTCAAAAGAACCTATGCACTCCAATGTTCATAGCAGCACAATTCACAATAGTCAAGTGCTGGAAACACCCTAAGTGCCCATCTACAAATGTGTGGATCAAGAAACTATGGTACATTTACACAATGGAATTTTAAGCAGCAGAAAGGAAGAAGGAGCTTATACCCTTTGCAACAGCATGGATGGAACTGGAGAGCATTATGCTAAATGAAGTAAGCCAGGCAGTGAGGGACAAATACCATATGATCTCACCTTTAACTGGATCATAGTCAACAAAAGCAGCAAGCAAGAAAAACATAACCAGAGACAATGAAATTAAGAACAGTCTAACAATAGCCAGAGGGGAGGGGGGGGGACAATGTGGAGAAGGGTTTTCAGGAACCACTGTAGAGGACACATAGACAGAACTAAGGGGGAGGAGGGAGCTGGGGAGGGAGGTGGGGTTGGAGGGGGAGGAAGGACGGGAGGGGAGAGGATGCAGATAACTGTAATTGAACAACAATAAAGTAATTATTAAAAAAAAAACAAGCAAGCAAAATATAACCAGAGACACCAGAGGGGAGTGAGGAGGGCATAATAGGGAAAAAAGGGGGAAGGATCATCAAGGCACATGTATAAAGGACCCATGGACAAAGCCAAAGAGGGGAGGATCAAGGAGGGGAGGTGGGGATGGTGGGGCCAGGAGGAGTGGTAGAGGAATATGGAGAAAATTGTATTTGAACAACAATAAAAAGTTAAATTAAAAATAATAATAGAGCCCTGGCTGGTGTAGCTCAGTGGATTGAGCGTGGGCTGGGAACCAAAGGGTCCCGGTTCGATTCCCAGTCAGGGCACATGCCTGGGTTGCAGGCCAGGTCCCCAGTGAGGGCCATATGAAGAGCAACCATACATTGCTGTTTCTCTCCCTCTCTGTCTCCCTCCTTCCCCTCTCTCTAATAATAAATAAATAAAATCTTTAAAAATAATAATAATAATACAAGTAAAAATAAAAAGAGCACATAGCTGAGAGATGAGCAAAAAGAAATATAAAACCTAAATTACATTAAGAAGCAGCAAATGACAAGTATGAGTAAGAGAAAGATGTCAAGAGTTAAAGGAGCTTAGAGCAGGGAGAGCTCACAATTTAGAAATGTCATGGAGAGAATGAAAACTATAAAAACTGATTTTGCCTCAGGTAAAGTCAGAAGTAGGAGATGGCGCTTTATACGAGGGGAAAGACTTTTGTGAAGGAGAATATGTGAAGGGGATAATACGTAGATTAGTTTATATAGAATAAAGTGATCATTGGACATTGTGGATTTGTTTCTTTTCCCACTTATGTATTCATGCATCTGTAACCATTTTCCAATTATAAACTATTATATTCTATAATAACAAGCACAAGCAAGCTAGAATGATTATATTAATATCATGTAAGGTAGACTTCAAGACGTGAAATGATATTGAGATAAAAGAGGAATGCATCATAATACTTTAATATATGCATATATGCACAAACAGAAAATCATCAATGTCAATGTGTATAATGACTGAAAATGTAATTAGTGAGAAAAATCTAAAAGTATTAAGGCTGAAAAAGACAAATCCACAATTATAATTTGAGATTTTGACCACTCTTCTCCCATTAATTGAGAGCACAAATAGGAAAAATGTCAGTACGGATACAAACATTTTGAACAACATTCAACATAAGCAACTAACTTTATCTAATTTATATTTATAGAACACAACACACAATAATTACAGAATAACATTTTAACAAGTTCATATTGATTATTCTGTAAGATAGACCATATGCTAGGTCATTAAATAAACCTGAATAAATTTTACAAGATTGAATCTTACAGAGCATGTTCTCTGAGCACCACAGAATTAAATTAGAAATCAATAACAATAAGGTATCTAGAAAATGCAATTATGTTTGGAAATTAACCACGTACTTCTATATAAATCAAATGTCAAAGAAGAAAATCACAAGGAAAAAATACAAGTTATTTCAAACTGAACAGAAATTTGAACACAAAAAATTCAGAATTTATAGGGTGCCATAAAGCAACGTTTAAAGATTTTAAGTTGTAACTGCAATTCTTATATTAGAAAAAAAGATTAATATTAGTGATATAATCCCCCACCTTAAGTCACTAGAAAAGGAGCAGAAAATTGTTTTCTATTATCAGGAATAACATAACTCCCACTAGAGAAACCATATGCAAGAACACAAAGATAAAAAGAGAATTTTAAGAACGATTTTATGCCAATATATTTAACAACCTAGATGAAATAAGAAATTATTTTGAAAAACAAACCTATCAAAATTAACAATTGAAAAAGATTGAAATAGCTATACTTCTAGTAAAGGAATTCAGTTGGTAAATTAAAAGCAAATAAACAACAAAAATCAAACCAAAAAGAAGACTTCTCATAAAGTAAAGTGTAGGCCCAGCTGGCTTTACTGGTTGCCTTTTAAGTATTTATGGAAAACTAGTATTATTTTTTACACAAAATCCTTGAATACTAGAGAAGGGAACAGTGACCAGCTTCTTTGAAGAACTCAATATAACACCACCATGAACACCAGAAGAATAAAATTACATGTCAATATCCCTTACAAAGAGGTTAAAATTCTACATAAGATATTAGCAAACAAAAGCCAGCAATATATAAAGAGTTACACATCATGAGCAAGTAGGGTTTATATCTGAAATAAAAGTGTGCTTGAGTATTGAAAAACAATGTAATTTACCACATTAACAAATAAAACAGAGGAATAATCGATTCTCCCAATAGTAGCAGATTACACTTGTTGTACTAATATAGCTTTACAGAAAATTACCTTGAGAACACAGATTAAAAGTTGGTTAACGTAGCTACCAGGAATAATCATTGACTTCAATCTTAATATATTGGAGGGAGTTCTGCAGGTGAGAAGACATTAGAGACAAAGAGATCAACGAGTTAAAAACATACACAAACAGCTATGAAAACAGGAAATGAGTCCGTGTAATCTTAGTGTTGAATAAATACACTTCAGGGAATGATACAAGAGACTGTGTAACTGAGGCCAAGCTGGGGGAATAATGGCTTTTTTTTTCTTCATATTGGATTTGGACGATTGGTTATCCCTGAGCTGAATTTTAACTACAGATAGTTTATTGCTTTATGAAAGGTGTTAACAATTTCTGAATTTGTTGCAAAAATTGAGGCTTTGGGGAATTTCTCTTAAAAAGCAAAATGCCTATCTTGTGTTGAAAAATCAGAACATCTAGCAACACTACTTTTTTTCACAATTTGGTAGTAGAAGCTTAATAATGCTTACTCTTTTTTAGGTAAAGTATGCATCCTTTCCTCTCTATTAAATGGATCTTATTACTCACTATTCTAGCCAGGCATTTATTGGCATTTGGGTCAGTTTTCCTTGCTGTGCGCGATACGTAGTTAAGGAAGCTTGTAGATCAATTGTTTAGTAAACAGATGGGTTTAGAAATAGAGTAACCTGGTGACAATATTGTCAGTGCAATAATTTAGTTAAGACCTGACTCAGGTTTGTGATAAGGCAATGAAAGAGGGAATAAAAGTGAGCATACGGCCTGGCTGGAGTAGCTCAGTGGATTGAGCTCGGGCTGGGAACCAAGCGGTCCTGGTTCGATTGCCGGTTGGGGCACATGCCTGGGTTGCAGGCTGGGTCCCCAGTGAGGGCCATGTGAGAGGCAATCACACATTGCTGTTTCTCTCCCTCTCTTTCTCCTTCCCCTCTCTCTAAAAATAAATAAATAAAATCTTTTAAAAAAAAGTGAGCATACGGACTCCCAGAAATATATATGATATAGAATAAGTAGAAGATCAAATCTCATGGGTAGACAGAGATTGCTTGGCAAGGGCTGTTTCCCAGGTATCTCCAGTATTAAAAACAACTATGGTTAGGTTAATGCTATATTTATTTACATGTAAATTAGGCATTTCACCATTAAATATACACAATAAGTCTTAACAACCCTGGATAAAGAAATAAGTAACATGGGGAAGAATCTCCCGAAACGGGAAAATGAATCTGGTTAGCATTGTGAAGAAGAAATAAAGGTATTACAAAAATGGAAGATGTCTGTTTCTTCACCATCAACAACCTACATCTTGGTCTCTCCTCCAGGGCTTAAACTTGGAAATGATGATTTTAGAAATGGAGAAAAAATATTTGGGGACTGTTGGTCTGTCTCTTCACCCATAGCTAGAAGGGATTACAAAGCCTCTGGAGACTAGTGTTGGCTGTGCTAAAAATCCTATGTCCAGTAAACATAAGTGTAATACCAACTATGGTTTTCTGTGGCCCATGTGTAATGTGCAGGGAATCCTGAAGATTCGGTTTGCCTTTCTGTGACGCTGTAAACATGGTGGTGAAAGTCTGTGGGCTTGTAAATGGCTGAAACAGCAGGTAGAAACTTCAATGAGTTGGGGGATTCTGTGACTAAGGAAAAGAAAATGATCTTCTGCCATGGGTGCAGTATAGCACCCCCAAAGCCAGGTGGGACCAGGAGTGTCTTAGCAGCTGGCAGTTCAATTATGATCACAAATAACACACTTCTTAAAAAATGACAGCACAAAATTTTATATAATCAGCATAGATGTCCCCTTTTCTCCTTAGCTACCATAAAAATACCTTGTATACACAATAGGAAAGAGGGAGGGGGGAAAGAAAGCAAACTCTGATATTTAAAAGACAGTGAACATAAAAGAAAAAAAGAGGCATGCCAGTTTGTAAGAAATGCGAAATGGATCTGGTTCTCATCGACTGGGTGTAAATAAACACCCTTCTGTATAAATGGGAATTTGCAGGAATCCCTGAAGAGAATAGCAGATTATGGATGTCTAAAATATTTTCTTCATTAGAATATAAATGTGGCTGAGGCTGTGAAGATGTGAACATAGGAGAGCAGAAAGATTTCTCATCCTTGCCCTTGTGCTGGATCCCATATTAGGGGTATCAGATTATATAGAAAGATGTTTATGAATAGTTGACAACAATATTCATATGAAGCACTAATATGTTTGTTATTTAAGAACTTAAACAAATGGATCATCTCCCTTGAGAAAAAATTTTAGTGAGCAACATCATTTTATAGGAAAACATTGATTTAGCCATTAGAATAATATGGTATCGGGAGGGGAGGGGAGAGGATGCAGACAACTGTAATTGAAAAACAATAAAGTAATTATTTAAAAAAAGAATAATATGGTATCATTTAGAGACATACATGCTATTTCTCAATCAATAAGTAATCTAAAAATTTAGAATCATAAAATGCTAGGGCTGGAATAGACTTTGGAGGTTTTTCATTCTAAGACAAGTTTAGGCCTTAAATGAATAAAGTAAACCTGCCTACAGAGGGAATTTGGCCAAGTAATTAAAAACTCAACAAGGAACTACAGAGACATCCAAATGAAATAAGAAAAATATATCCTTGCTCAGAGATTTACAGTGTATAGAGGAAGAGCGTAATTAGGATTTTCAGGAATTCAAAGTGAGATCTATTACCTTAACCTTTATGGCAGAATAATGGCCTGAAAACTTCCCAATTAGCCAGCATTCTCAACTCAGGTAAACCTAGCATACCTCAGAAATCCAAGACAGAAATCAGAAAGCAATTAAGCTTTAAAATTTGTGTTCTCTGTTGTGCTAGTGGGCGTGTGTTTCTAAAAAACTGAAAAGATTTAAGTAGCCATCCAAGACATGCAGTAACATAAACTGGGAAGACTTCTTGAGGACCACAATAAAAATATTTCAAGGAAACTTCAGGACAAAGGAGCTAAGCATTATACTCTATTTTTTTCTCTGACTTTCATGAGAATTTGGAATCATTCTGTTTTCTTAGCTTGCGGTGAGGAAGCTCCCCGTCCTGGGTTTGCAGACTGACAGCGGAAAGAGTAGAGCAGGAGAATAAGAAGATAACTATTGTGTCCTCACGACTATCTTAAATCATCAGATTAACCAAGTTTATTTAATTTTATGTTGATTTTTTCCCATAATGTTTAATTTAAACAAAGATTTCATACACAAAAAATTCAGGAAAACTGTCAAATTGAGAAAGTCGATTACCACCTGACAGACATGAATTTTTGTCACCCTGTGCTTTACAACTGCCCCCTTTATTTTATGTCTTATATTTCAAGTAACACACTCTTGACAAAATACACATGCACACCCCCCCACACACACACTTTTTACCACTCATGGACATTTAAAGGTTTCCGATGTCTAATTTTATGAAATATAAATAAAGGATGTTTCCTCTTTATTTATAGCACTTTGTCCTTTAAATCAATCTTAGTTTTCAATTTGGAAAGCATTTTTAAAAGTGCAGTAGAAGTGTTTTCTTTTTTTTCACTAGCAACCTAAAGTTAGGTAAAGAATTTTTTAGGATAAGTATCTGCAAAAATATATGAAAAACTTAAGTTCGTGTATAGATTGACTTATTATTAAATGAGAAATATTATTAAACAAAACCCATTCATTTCCTCAAATCAAATTTAATATTATCATAGTTATATCTGCTATAATAGTATAACATGTAAATATAACATAAATATATGTAACATATTATATAATACATATATATATTTCATATAACACATATTATTTTGGGTACCTCCAGTGAATTCAAAGCTACAGAGAATGTCAGGCCAAGTGCTGCCTCGGAAAGGAGTGATAGACTTCCACATAAGCAAAGTTTTCTCCCGGCTGAGGCAATCACTCCAGAGTTATAGCAAGTTCTTACTGCACGCTAGGGCATTGTGTTATCTTTTAGAAGCATTATTTCATTTGAAAAATATAACACCTTACAAGGTAGGTGCCATTATATTATACTCCTTCTACATATGAGAAAACTGAGGCCCAGGGAGGTTGAATAAATTGTCTAAGATCATCCTGTTACAAAATTGCAGAGCTAGAAATTCAAATGAATCTGACAGATGCTAGTATATAGACACCTCTAACATAGCTTAGCTCCTTCCTCTCAGCCAAACAACTTCTAGAAGAAATGCAAGCTGGTTCCCAAAAATAAAACAAATCAGGAAGAAAATTAATTTTTTTGTTTATGATGATATAATTTTTCATTTTGGGTTCTTTTCAACCAGCTGTTGACATTCTACATTTGTGGTAAGTAACATTTCTTTAAACAGAGAAGATGTCTCATTCTGTTCATCTATAAATTCAAAATGACAAGGAAGCATTCGGGAAAAAAGCTAAGCAAATGACTTTGAAACATTCTAAAAACTATGTGGCCCTGGCTGGTGTAGCTCAGTGGACTGAGCGCGAGCTGGGAACCAAAGGGTCCCGGTTCGATTCCCAGTCAGGGCACATGCCTAGGTTGCAGGCCAGGTCCCCATGAGGACCATGTGAGAGGCAACCATACATTGCTGTTTCTCTCCCTCTCTCTCTCCCTCCCTTCCCCTCTCTCTAAAAATAAAAAAAATAAAAAAAAAAAAACCTATGTGAAACAGAATCACTGAAAGACTTTGACATTACCTTGGGGAAAAACACACAAAATTGCCCCAATTATTGTCATTCTCAATAGTTGCCTTTATTGAGTTAGTAATGGTACGGTAAAGCTTAAACAGCTCATGAATGCCAAATGATTTTCTGGGCAAAGAGGTCAGCATATTGGTTAACAGGAAAAAATAATTTAGAAGATGCTGGAAATAATACTGACTAGCAGAAAGAAGTGCGACAGTGGGCGAAGGAGAGTGAGAAAGTTGACAGTGACCCAAAGAAAATGAGCTAGAGTCACCTGTCCTGCCTGAGACCTCGGAGAAGCCCGAGGGGCATGTGTGATCAGGGAGGACTAAGCGTGAAACTCAGGCTATGGTGCTGCGACAATCTGAGCCACAGGAAACCAATCCAGTGAAGGCGACGCCGACAGATCGAATGTTCATTGAACAGTCAGTGTGTGTCAGGTCTACGCAAGGCTGTCCACATGACTTTTTACAGATTCCAAAAGGACAGAGTTCAAAGTAAATGACACTAGTTTGGGGATCAAAGATGTCATTTGAATCAGGGAGAAAAAATGGTTAAAAAATATGTGTATATTATGTTTGTATAAACCATATTTACATGTAAATATAACAAAATATAATATAAAATAGCATAATTATAATAATAAGCCTATGCACAAATCGTGCATGCGTATTCCACATCAGGTATTGTTCCTCAGAGGTTTAAATACATTATTAATTTAATGCTTACAATAACTCCACAAGGTGGGGTTTTACTTATATCTCTATTACCTCTGAGTCAACTAAGGCTTAGGAAACGTAGGTTGTTCACACAGCCAATTGCCATGTCTACAATCAACCTACAAAGCTAAGAGAATGATCGTCCTGTAAGAATTTCATGTCTTTCACACTCCACAGTCACCTGAACAGATTTTTAAAGAACCTAGAAGTTTCAGAGTGAGACAGTAATTAAGAATCACATTTTAATTAGAACATAGCCAGTGCTCATTGTAGAGTAATATCTATCTATCAATAACATTGTATTAAAGCAGTATTTTTTATGGAAGTTACAGCCTTCTTGTTACAGAAATGGAGATTACTCTAATAGCATATAAACAAAGTGGAGGATTTATCAACAGCAATGAGAGATGGAGTACAGATTTGATTTAATGTTCTATTCTTATGGGGTTTTTTTGTTTGTTTGTTTAACTAAGGAGCCAATTATTGAGCAACACTAAAATAAAAGTTTTTCCTTTAAACAATTTTTTAAAACTTAACTAAAAGTAAAAATTGGATTTTTTATTGTATTTTTCCCATTAGCATTTTACCCCCTTATTACTCCCCACCCCTGCAATCACCACACTGTTTTCCATGTCCATGAGTCCTTTTCCTTGATTCCTCCACCTCCTGACCTCCCACCCCAAAATAGCCGTTATTCTGCTCTCTATCTATGAGTCTGTCTCTATTTTGCTTGTTCAGTTTGTTCATAAGATTCCACATATTAGTGAAATCACATGGTATTTGTCTTTCTCTGACTGGCTTATTTCACTTAGTATAATGTTCTCCAGGTCCATCTACACTGTCACAAATAGTAAAATTTTCTTCTTTACAGCTGAGTGGAACTCCATTGTGTAAATGCCCCATAGTTGTGTTACCTACTCATCTACTGAGGGACTTTTGGGCTGCTTCCATATCTTGGCAATTGTAAATAACGCTGCAATGACCACAGGGGTGTTTATGTTCTTTTGAACTAGTGTTTTGGGTTCCTTCGGATATATTTCCAGAAGTAGGATCACTGCGTCAAAAGTCAGATCCATTTTTAGTTTTTTGTGGTACCTCCATACTGCTGTGCACAGCAGCTGCTCTAGTCTGCATTCCCACCAACAGTGCAAAAGGGTCCCCCTTTCTCCACATCCTCACCAGCAACAATTAGGTTCTTGATAAAGAGATAACTTATAAAACCTCATTTTTCTCCCACCTGGAGAATTCAATTTAGTGGATATATATTTTATACATAACTAATACATAATTCATAGAAATATATTCTAAATACTGGTGTTACATATATATCTTCCAGGGTTTTAAGTATTGATCATTTTAGGCCTGGTTAGTGTGGCTCAGTGGATTGAGCTCTGGCCCAGTGGATTGAGCTCTGGCCTGCCAATGAAAAGGTCACTGGTTTGATTCCCGGTCAGGGCACCTGCCTGGGTTGTGGGCCAGGTCCCCAGGTGGGGGCATGTGAGAGGCAACCGATTAATGTTTCTCTCCCTCTCTTTCTTCCTCCCTTCTCCTCTCTCTAAAAATAAATAAATAAAATCTTTGAAAAATATTTCTCATCGAAAGGGTTATGTTGTAGTCTTTCAACTCTCTAACATCAGTTTTAGTCATTATTATTAGACCCACAGAGCAAAACATGCTCACCAGACATGAAGGAAAACTGAATTTCAATCACTATTGCCTGAAGTGAAAACTCCTGCAATCTATTGGAATAGAACAATAATGCAGAGTAAATTCTCCCTATAGGACACTTTTAAAAATACAGTGATCCCTCACCTATTGAGAGAGCTACGTTCCAGAGACCCCCGCAATAGGTGAAAATCCACAAAGTAGAGGCATTATATTTATTATTTATATATATTTTAAGGCTTTATAAACCCTTCCCACACTCCTATAAACCTTTCCCACTCTCTTATAAACACTTCATATGCTCTTAAACACTTTCTACACTCTTAAACCTACATAATTTTAACAAAATCCCACATAATTTTACCACAAAATCCTGCAATATAGCAAAAACTCTGCAATACAGAATTAGATATATTTTTTTAAAAAACCCGTGATACAGTGAAGCCACAATAAATGAACCGCGATATAGTGAAGGACGACTGTATACATAATGTATCAAGGTGATATCGACAAAAATCTCTTGACCTTCCTTGACATCTCAATCTAGAGTTGATGTATTATTATTATTAAGGGGCCAAATACTATAAAATACATGAGGCTTAAGGGAAGTTAATTTTTCTGCCCCATCTTCTTTCCATCTTTTCAGACTTTCTCTTTTTCTTATTGACATAACCATCACTTATTACAGAAATATCTAAAATTACAAATGTAAAGAAGATGGTACCCAGATTAACCTACATCTCAGCAAATAAAAGGGAAAAATGGCCTGTATCAGGAATATTCTAGAGAACAAAAATATGATGATGATGATGATGATGATATATAGATTAATGTCATTTTCAGATGTTATGTGGTGGTAATAAAATTTGGTGGCAATATGTCAAAAAGATATACATAGAAATTTGTCTTTAAAAGGAAAGAATATAACTGTCTCAAAAGACTCAGCAAACACCTCATAATTTCTCAGAGCTGTGCCTTCCATGAATCTTTCTTTCTAGCTAAGGAAATGTGATGCGTTGATTGGTTAGGATTAATCGCTGCCCTAGAGGGTAATGATGGGGGAAAAAACACCGTCCAAATTAAACAGATGGCTTCCCAAAGATGATTTTGGAGCTGTTTAACCTAAATTAGGTCAGAAAAATAACAATTATTCATAAAATTATATAAGATATAAACTTTTGAAAAATAATGGCATTTATAAAGAAATATTTGAAAGACATTAAATAAACATCTATATCATAATTTAACCAGGCCAGCAGAGAGCTTAGATTTTGTCATGTAGGATTGCCCTTTGATTTTTGTTGAATATGATGAGTTCTATTAATATTTTATTGAAGAAAGAAGAAAAACATCAATGTTTATTATAATCCAGATGAGTATTTTTTTACATTGTATTGTTATTATTCACTATTAATCTGTTCAATGTCTTATTTCATTGTAATTTCCAAAACTTAATATCCAATCTATGGTCCATTCTTTGTTAATATGTGATTTATAGTACACCATTTGTGTTATCTTAACTGAACCTCAATTTAAAACCCTACTTTTCTTTTGATGATTACCTTATGTTATCTACTTTTTTCATATATTTTATGATAAATGTTAGGGAAATGGGAGATATAAGAATAGAGTTAAAGTATAGGTTGTTTGAAATCTTAGATATGTTGTTGAATTTGGGCTCATTTTAGCCCAAATGATATATATATATTACCCTGGGTCACATGCATCTAGTCTTTTGAGTCAAAAAGCTAGAGTATTATGATCTCTGTGACTAACCCAGGAAAATGTAGCACCAACTTAGTAAGAGTATGTTTTCTCATGGATGCAAGTACTCTAAAAGCCCTACATTATATTCTTTCCACAAGAATTTTATAAAAGATAGAGGCTAAAATAACAAAAAAGCAAGGGCCTTCAAATTTATTTTCAAGCTACCACCATTTGCTTCTCACAGATTTGGCATTATATAAGCTATATAAAAACATTCTTCTAAATGGGTAATAAATCCATAGATTCACACACACATGCATACACAAATGCACATAATGGAAATTTCAATTTGAATGATTCAGTATGCATCATAAAATCAGGTGTATGTAAGTGGTAAAATTTAAAATATTTCAGTACAAATTATACAAATCCCATCTATTTTCCACAAATCGTAGTAGTATGCTGGCATATAATTGCACATATTCACATTTAATTAGCTGTCAAAACACCTATGGCTGCATTTATCCAATTTACAAGTGTAAAGGAAAAACATATGAAAAAGAGGTTGCACACCACATTTGTAGAATACATGCTGTGCCTGCTTTGCCATTTAATATTCATGTTCTTAACAATAAAACTAAAATATATGATACTTATTATTGGTTTGTTCCAAAACATAAATAACATGTTGTAGTGAAATTGCTAGGGATTGAAATAAGGAGAGTAATGATCAACATGGAGGTATAATAGATGCAGTTGCTTTTATTTTAAAGATCTAAATAAAAGAGAAAGAAAAACTAAAGAAAAGTAAATATAGAGAATATAAGATATAGAATACAGTGAATGATGGTAAGAGCCTTAAACAGAACTAATTTAATCTTTAGAATTAATTTAAATCTTGTATTACTACCTCTTAATGATTTTCTAAATTGCAACTTCTAAAACTTGAAATAAATGTCAATGCATATATGTAGTAAAGTGAGAAAAGATGGCTATTATATGATACCTGCAAGCATTGTAAAATAATTTCTTACTAAAATATAATCAATTGGAATGATTTCATTGTATGCAAATTAAAGTTACTTTTTATAATCTAAGTTTATGTAAGTGAATTAATTTTTATGAACCGTAATTTGTATATTTATTTAATTACTTATACAGTTTTCTCAGTGTTAGTCCCCTTGAAGTTTCTAATGCAAAGTCCTATTTTAAACCATATTTATTTAGTTTTTGTTTTGTCTGTTTTATTATTGTATAGACATTCCTCAATTATAATGGGTATTTTTGAGGAAGGGGTATATTATGAATAAATATTCATAGTAAACTAGAATAGTATATTAAAAAACATCTCAAACCAGGCAGTTTATTCTAATCTTTCTTTATATTACATACTATATATAATGCATATTTGTGTGCATATATAGAGAGAGCACTAAACTTTGTTAAATTAAAAGACAGGAAATTATAGACTTTTTTAACCTAAAAAGACCTTAAATATCATGTAACAACTTTCCATATGTTATTACAACCTTGTCTGAAAAAACTCTCTAAATCATATTGCACTGTAAAATGTCTATATTTTAATGGAATAAGACAAAAGTATAAACTTAAAAACATGTTTCTTTTTTTTTTTTCTTGCTCATCTATCCACACATACAGATTGTTTGTGAATTCTTGGTGCCAGTTGATTAGCTGGCCATGTCCCCCCTTCCCTTGCAGTTAGAAAAAAGTAGGTGTAGTTCCGTGACATCCCTAGTAGAGTGACACAGCAGCTGTCTACACATCAGATTAGCAATGCATAGGCTATAATCCCATTATCAAGTGGTTTTATTAACTTTTCTTCATCTATGGATATTAATGTCCGTGGATTTTTCAACATTATGTAAAATATGACCTTTAACCTGGACTTTATTCACACAATGATTCTACAGGATCACCTTCCTACATTTACAGCAACTGTTGTATCTATGTTTTTCTGTGTATGAGGGTATACAGGACTGCCCTCACCTCTCTAGTGATTGGAGTTCAATTGTATTGTAATAGATTGTTCCTAATTTTTAAAAAATGAGTGAAAATTTTACAAAATGGCACCCAGCACCATATATTCTCTAGGCTTTATTCAATACTAGATATTATAGCATGTAACTTAAAATTTTTAGAAAGATCACTTTGTTAATGTTATAAAAATTGTATTATATATTTTACAAAACACAATTATATTATACAGAATTGTAGGACTTTGTATGAGATTTCTTTGGCAAGAATAAGATCTACTGATTCCCACTTTTCTGGTGCCCAACCTCCAACACTATTTCTCAGTCATTCTCTGTTCTCCTTAGACTAACTAGTGAGAGAATATGGAGGAAATAAAGTGGGAAAGCCCAAGCTTCAGTGAAGAACATCTAAAAACTTTCTGTCCTCCAGCTTAAAGATATCTTACATCTAACTCTACTCTCCTCTACTTTCCTCTATTCACTATACTATTCTTACTCTACAATAATTTCTATACTTACTATAGTTAGATTAGTCTGAAGAAAATTAAGAAGCAGGTGGTAAAAAGGAAGAAAACTCATATTGGTGAATGCATTTTACTTTTTTATTCTGGTGAAATATATATAACACAAAATTTACCATTTTAAGTATTTTAAGTGTTCAATTCAGTGACATTAAATAACATTAAATACATCCATATTGTGAAACCGTCACTATTCCCCATTACTCCCCACACCAGCCCCTGGTAACCAGTTTTGCCTTCTGTCGCTATGTATTTCACTATTCCAGGTACTTTATAGGAGTGGAATCATGCAATATGTGTGCTTTTGTGTTTGGCTTATTTCATTTAGCATAATGTCCTCAAGTTTCATCCATGTTTCAAACATGTGGTAGCATGTTTTAGAATTTCATTCATTTGCAGATAGACTTTTGACCTCTTTCCGCCTTTTGGCTACTGTGAATATGCTGCTGTGAACACTGACGCACAGATATTTCACTTCGTGTTTTCAATTGCTGTGTGCAATGCCTCGAGGTGGAATTGCTGGGCGAAATAATAATTCTGTTACAAATTTTTTTCAGGAACCATATTTGAATGCTATCAGCTTGTCTATTTTATTAAAATTTACATTCTGATTGAAATTTTAAAATGCTAACTTATAACTGGATTTCTTAAAGGTAATTACATCTGGTATGAACACATGCTTATTACTCTATAAAGTTTAATAGTATCTTTATAAAACTGAATGGAGTTTTTGTAGAATTGGCCTAACACAAGTGTATTTGTTGTGTACTGATATGTGTAAAATAGAGCTGACAAGGACAAGACAGTGCAGTCTGTGTTTGGCTCCTATTTACACATTACATGTGGGACGAGGGTAGTAAAAAGTAAGCAAGAGTCTAGTAGCTGTTTTGAAGAACTAGCGCATATCTATAAACAAGCCTGCAAGATAAAGAAAATGACCCGTGGACATGGAAAACAGGTTGGGGACTGACTGTCGGAGTGGGAGGGGGGCAGGAGAGAGCAATGGGGGAAAACTAGGACAATGTAATAGGACAACAACGATAAAAAGGACAGACATTCCAAATAGCAAAAAATAAATAAATAAATTTTAAAAAAGAATATTAAGCTTTTAAGTAAATCATGCTTTACATTTAATACTGATAATTCAGGGACAACTCCCTCTGTTTATCTAGCACACTCACTGTGCGATTGGTTTTGTGAACCTCCCAGAACAGTTTCCTCACATATAAGAGACTTTCATTATGCTCCAGGTTTTACAGCAAATTGGCACATCATAAATGAAAGTTCTCAGTCCAAAATAGCAAAGGATATATGGTAAGTAAATTACTTTCTTGATTTCTCTTTGTATTGAGTGCTATAAAACCCATTTAATAATTTCTTCATAAAAATATTTAATATTGTTTAAATAACTGCCTCTTATTTAAATATTTTATGTAAATCCCACATAAAACTATACATAACAGTAATTGTGTGGTACCTGGAAATAACACTTTTGCATTTAAAAAAACACACTGAATGTGGCAAAGGAATAATATTTAGTTTGCATTCTGTAAGCTTTTAGGCAAAAAAATATTGTATAAACATTGCTTAGATTGCTTATATATCATTTAGTTTAGGCAGATTAATCAGGGCCTATATTTGTATTCATACATTTGAAAACATATATTAAATTTATATGGTGTCAGTAACATTCATATTTAATAGTTGTAAAATATTAAAGTTTCCATAATGTTTTCTGTACAATTATGCTTCCAACAGCATATTCACTGATCATCAATACTCTTCTCCTGCCACACACATTCGGCACAGTGGACATATCAAACAGCAATGTGTAGGTGTGCACTGTGAACTTGATATTGTCATGAATAAGCAAGCCCTTCACAGATTGCCATTCTTTCTCCTAGGACTAGTAATTTACTTTGAAAAATATAGACGATTGGTTAAATTAAGAGTAAATCAAGTGTAAGAAAAAAACAAAGACATAACAAAAATCTTAATTCTCTGTATTAAAGTCATAAAATTACATTCAAATTGGTCTAACAAGACATGTAACTTCTGAGATTTCTTAAGAGTCATAAAAAGTTACTCTTCTAGCTAAAAGATGTTTGAAAGCAAAGATATATGAATATAAACGAAATCAACAGTTCTTCATGCCAGGCATAGGCAGCACAAGAAGCAGCGGTTGAAGAAACAGAGGTTGTGCAAGGCTAGAGCATGATAGAGGAAGAGAAAAACCCTCCTACCCAGTGTTGGTTCCTGATTTAAGGGGAAAGGAGAGATCACAGAGCCGTGTGACTTAAAGATTAACATGGCATCCAGTGGAGGCTCAGACCTGCCAGTCTAGCCTATGGAATTGGCTGGGGAAGTTGGATCCTTCTGGAGCACACAGAACTTTGGACTGAAAAATTTCAATAGAGGGAAGGCAGAGACTCACCCCTTCTCTTCCTCTGGGGTCAGCACAGACAGCAGGCTGGAGCGCTTGAGTAGCAAGGTGGGTGGGCAGCATCATGCACCAGATGCAGCCCCTGAAGGACAAGCTGCAGCTGTTGGCAGTGGCCCCAGGCCCCAAAGTGGGGAGCTGGGGATGACGACGGTGGCACTGGCCCCAAACGCACAGACTCCAGGGAGTGAGCCTCAAGTCAGAGCGCAGTCTGCTTAGCAGCGTCCTGGTCCAGAAGGACAGATAAGGTGGAGTGGGATCTCTGGGCATGGTCTTGGGTTTGTCTTTTTGGGATTTCTGTGTTTTGTGGGGGTTGAGGAGACTGGAGCTGGGGAGTTCCCTGTCCCCCGAAGTAGGGCAACAATTTAATAAGGACTACTTTCCTTCCCCTCTCAACTTCTGTCATATGCCTGTGTTTGGCAGTGGGCCACCAAACCCCAATTTTTTTCCTAAAACATTAGGTACTCAGTGATATTTTTGATTAAACAACAGTATGTGTGAAGTAATAAATTAATAACTTTTCTATTAACTAAAATGTATCATTTAGAAATTCTGATCACTAGAGAAATTTTGTAATACCATAAAATTAATATAACCGCATCTAAAAGTAAGTAAAAGTCTAAAAGTTAGTCTTTACAACAATATTATGATTTGCATTATGCTTATTAAAGTGTGACAAGTTGTTCGAGAATATAGTACTTATTATTCATTTGAATAAACTATAGGAACCAGAAGACTCCAGGCTGGAAATCAATTGAGATCAGAGTCATCTGTTTATACAAGCAATTCAAACTGTTAAGCTCTGTTATTAATTCCCTGTTGCTTTTTTAAAATTCCTGAACCTATTACACAAATTACAACATGTACAGAAAAAGAAAACATATGTTTTCAAGAATTAAAAAAAAAAAAAAAGGAAAGTCCAGGATGAAAAGAGATTCTAGATGGCGTCAATATTATTCCAATCCTTCACTCTTGTTTATACTCTCAGCAGCTGTCACGCTTTTCATTTTTATTAAATCGAATGTTATTGAGATATAAGGTACATACCATAAAATTTACTCATGTAATTATATAATTCAGTGATTAAGAGTAAATTTGCAGAGTTGTGCAATCACTAAAATGATTCAGTTTGAAAACATTTTCATCACCTCAAAGATATTCTTTCTACTCATTTACAGACAACCGTGATTCTTACCAACCAACTCTCAGGAAACCAGTAATCTTTCTACTCCTATAGGCAGACCTCACATATAAATGGAACCATATGCAACATATGATCTTTTCAGTGTGGTTTCTATTAGCATAGTATTCTGAAATTCATTCATGTGTTTGACAAGGAGAAAATGCTGAGATGTTATAAATTAAATTACAGTGGGCCAGAGGGTAGAAGAAAGAGACAAGAGAGGTTAATTCATTAACCACTACAGGGCAAGGCCAACAAAAGGCTGTTGGTGTTTCAGAATGTACGTTGAAACTTTGAATTAACTTCCAGGTGGCTATGTCCACAATATTCTGCAGAGTGCCACTGGGTGCCTCCACTTCTCGCTTACATACGAACTTTCTCGATGGTGTCCACAACTAATCCAAAGGAACGAATACTTTTTTATGGCCTCTGCACCCACCCCAGAACTCACCCACCTTCAACTTCTCCCATCATTTTTATCTATAGCCAATATAAATCCTCCCAAAACAACTTATATCTTCCTCCTTGTTCATGTATTAAAAAAAAAAAAAAAGTCCATTAACTTCAGATTGCCTTCTCTATCCAGCCCTGCTACTGTTGGTGATATAGACTTCACGCCCTATGACCTGGTCCCTTTCTGGCTGGCATTTGGTTCAACAAACCCTTTCTTCAGAAAAAGCTTTAAGTTATGAAATTTCTTGTTTACACTTTATTATAAGTCAGAATTGTATTGCTCTTTATTCCTGAATGGTATTCGATTGTACTACATTGTGTGGATTTTCTAGGGCTGCAGCAACTAAGTACCACATCTTCGGAGGCTTAAAATAACAGTATTCTCTTACAGTTCTGGTGGCTAGAGGCCTAAACCACGGTGTTGAAAGAGACGTGCTCTTTGCCTCTTTCTAGCTTCAAAGGGTTGCCAGCAATCCCTGGTGTTCAGTGCCTTACAGAAGTACCACCCCAGTCTCTGCTTCTGCCGTTCCAGGACATTCTTCCTGTTTGTCTCTGTGTCTCCTCTGTTTTCTCTTAGTATAAAGACACCAGGCATTGGATGAGAGCATGCCTTAATCCAGCGTGATCGTCTACCTAATTGCTTCTGCAAAGACCCTATTTCCAAATGAGGTCACATTTTAAGGTTCTAAGTGGACGTGGATTTTGGTGGGAGATATATTCAACTGTCAGCAATACAGGGAACAGGCAGGTGGGGCCCTGCACAGTCTGGGATACGTGGGTTCTCGACTTGGTGCCGGAGAAATGTCAAATAGGAGTTCAGGTGATTTTGAGAGTGTGTTTATTAAAGCTGTGGACAGTGAGACAAAGGAAGAGCTTAGGATAAAAGAAACAAGACCACAGAGACAGGATTGAGCCAAAGTGTGGCTGTTTCAACCCTGAAAGAAAGTCACAAAGACAAAAGAAGGGCCCTCGGAGAGAGAGGCTCAGGGAGTTACCTTGGAAAGAGCTGCCGCTGCCCACTGCTTTCCTATTTACAAGTCTCCTCTGAACCCTTAGAGCTTAGGAGAAAGAAAGCAAAAGTTCACACCTGAGGAAAGTGGGACACAGGAGCGCTCAAGGAAGAGTATGCATTGGTGTCCTTTGTCTGAGGGTTTTATTTGTTCTTGGGGGGTTTTTTGCAGGCAGGTATTTTAGGAGAGGTTTCAATCAGAATATTCATCGGACTTTCAGGTGCTTCTTTTGATATGCTGATGAATTAAAATGAGCCTATAATGGGATTCAGCATCGTTTTCTGGTCAGGTTCACATCTATCTTGGGTTTGTCTGGCTCTAATTCTTTTTTCTTTGTTTATTTTTCCCCTGACTTCCTCTGTTCTTGGGACTGTTGGGCACTAGAGGCACAAATTGGGTCTCTGTTATCTACCTCCGTGACCAGGGTGATGTAAGGTACTTGCTCTCTGGTTGCAGAGGACAGAGGTAAACCATCTGCTCCTAAGTGTCTTTGGTTAGGGAAGATAAGTTGGCTGCTAAGACTCCATTTGTTTACTATTTGTCTCAGTTTCCCCATTTCACTTGCCAGGGAATTTTCCTAACTTTTTCTATTCTGCCTCCCAACCAGTATATACATTTTGTTTTTCCACTCACCAATTGGCGGACATGTGGGTATTTCCAGCTTTTGGTAGTTATAGTAATGCTGCTATGAATATTTGCATGCATGCGGTTATGTGGACATATGTTTTCATTTCTCTTAAGCAGATATTTAGGTGTGGGATTGCTGGGTATTATGAGAAACTTTTGTTTGACTTGAAAACTTTAAGGTATACAAAAAGCATCTAAGTAAGAGGTACCATGCAATATGCTAAGTCCCCATGTGCATTATCTCATTTAATTTCCATGAAAACCCCATGCAGTAGACTGTTGATTAATAAAAAGCATCAGTCAAGTTCTGCATTGTATTCCAGCAAAAGAAGGAGAGGTAGGTAACCAACTGAGAAAGCCTTTACCCACAGGATCACACCAGGGGAATGAAAAAGAGAAACTTAGACTCCAGTGCACTATAAAAAGTCAAAAATCAAATTGAAAAACTATAGTCTACAGATGACAATCAGAGAAACTTCATTTTAGGGATACAAAACTGTACAGATGCTGAATAAGAGTGACAAGTACTACAGGGAAACATCTGAGGTAGGAAAGGTCAGGCAACTTTCATAGGTTTTGGCAAATTGGAATAGAGATTTTTATACAATGCATTAATGAGAACAAGACAGAAAAGTCAGCAGTGACTGAAGCAAAATGAATGTTTTAAATTGTCTTTAAAAGACCCAGAGTCCAGCCCTGGCTGGTATAGCTCAGTGGATTGAGCGCGGGCTGGGAACCAGAGGGTCCCGGTTCGATTCCCAGTCAGGGCGCATGCTTGGGTTGCGGGCCAGGACCCCAGTGAGGGCCATGTGAGAGGAAACCATACATTGCTATTTCTCTCCCTCTCTTTCTCCTTCCCTTCCCCATCTCTAAAAATAAATAAATAAAATCTTAAAAAAAAAAAAAAGACCCAGAGTCCAGAAGTTTATGCTTGCTTCATTTTTAAATGGCTTTCCATGCAAATTAAGATACGCTTCATAAGCACAAGGAGGCTCTTTATTTAAAATTAAATTTATTGGGGTAACACCAATTAACACAATTATGCAGTTTTTAGCTGCACGATTCTACAATACATCATCTATACACTATACTGGGTGTTCACCACCACAACGAGGTTCTTACCATATTGGTCTAAGTTTCCTGGAGACCAGCAGGAAAATCAATAATTTTTTGGAGGTGACTTCACTGTGTACAGTCTGGGACCATAAGTAATAGTCCAGGTACCTTACCCACAATACCCTTTGTTCTTACACCGTATGTTTATGCTCCTACTATTTAAAATAACCCATAATATCATATGATGGTCTTTTTTTCTGAAGTTCTAAGATTTCCACTTTCTTGCATAACCCACCTACCATTGCAACATCCTTATTTCTTATTTACATATGACATCTTTATGCTGAAAAGTCTGCATAGACGATGCCAGCAAATAAAGAATTAGGCTGATACTTTTAAAACCACAAATTCGCTGTAGTTTAGGTTTTTATTATACTAACAAAGTATTTTATTTTGTTTAATTCATAAGTTCAGTGTATAAAATTGCTTGATTAAAATTATAGTTTGCATGTTGACATAGATTTTTCTCCTTTTATAGATGGACTAGGGATTAGCAGCAAAATACACTTAAAAAAAGATTCAAAATTGCAATAATTCTAATTGCACCCTCTATTCCAAGTTGTCACAGCTTCCCTAGAGTCACAGGACAACTTTCATTAATCTTATAGAAAAAGTTAAGCAACATTTTACTTTAAAATCCCAACGTAAAGTTAACTAGTGTTAAAAGAAAGGTCATGTCTGGCACTGCTTCTTTATTCCATACCACAAAACTACAGACTTTCCTCCTTCCCAGGTTAGCTTCAGAAAAACCTGTCTGTCCTGACGTCCACGTGGATCAGATTTCTGAGCTCCAGTATCCTCAGCCTTAGCTCTGTTTCCTTTCTTCCAACAAAACGATATTCCAAGACCCAAGTGATTTCTTTTTTAACTTGGCACTTGTATTTGACTCAGCCTCTTTTCTCCTCTCAAATTATAAATTGATTTTATAATATAAAATCACTATTTCATTCTCTATACTTATGGATGATTTTTACATGAACACCCTGTCTATTATTCCACAGAAATCTCCTACCACTCACAAATTTTCCTTAAGCCAATACTACCTGCTAACAGCTAGTGCAAATAAAGACAAAATGGAACTGAACATAGGCAGTTTCTTAGATCAAAGTCAATTAACGCTCAATCATGGACCAATACAGGGACTAAAATGGGATCTCTATCTTCCAGAAAATTGTGTGTAAAAGAACGCCATGAACCCAAATCATCAATTTTTTCATTGGTTATAAAAACAAATAGAATAGTAACGGTATGTGCCATCAGGCGGAAAATCTACTGAATGACACCAATGACATTTGATTCCACTTCAACACATTCTGGAAAATTACATTACAGAGCTGTCAACACAAATTCCAACCACAATGTCATGTTCATACCAAAAGCAACAATCTGGAGGGCAAGGCGAAGCCTGCCTTGCCCTGGAATCTCCAAGGCTGAGCTCCATGTTAACACTAGTCCTTTGGAGATGAATCCGCTTTCATAGCAATTTTAACTTTTTCTGACATAAGACGGAGATAAATGCTAGTACCCTGTCACTGATTACTCAACAGAAAAAATAAACTTGGCTTATTTTACTATTTTATATCATGATAATTAAAACTACATCAAAAGTTTCTTCTCTTACATGAAAAGTAAACTATCCATAGTAGTTGATTTCTAAAAGTCAGTTTAAAGGCAGTATATGATTTTTTTCCCCAGTTGTAAGTATGCCAAGTTGATTTTATACCTTCCTTCAATCATTTAGAAATTTATTTTATGTTCTTTAATTACAAGTTTTAAAGTCAAAATTTTGGAATGTTTGTGCCTTTATGCCTTTTATTCTAATATTTCACCCTTAAAAATAATTTTCTCCTACTATGCTTCCTACCTACTTGATAGTTAGCCTTGTTTTGCTCTGAATTTTGTTCCATGAAGGGAGGATAAGACAAGGCACGGGCCATGTAATATTCCTTATTTTCCAATAAGTAGTTCCCTACTCCTTGTTTATACAGAACTCACTTCACTTGTATGCTGCTCTATTATTTTTAGTCTCTGGATGCTGACCATGTGCCGTTTACTTGATGTGGACTTCCTGTCTGCTCCTTCCTGCATGAGGCCTAGCCCTGTTCCATAAGATTGGTTTACATCACTGAAAACTCACTCAGACATCCTACCCCACATCCCCTGGTTTCCTATTACTTATAAACCTTGATTTATAAAACAATAAAAATGAAATATATTTAAAGCACTATGAGGGCAGGGATCTTTGTGTTTTATAGGCTCTGCTTTACCCACAGCATGTGCAAAAGTGCCTGGCACATGGACACTTGCCTATAAATATTTGTTTAACAAATGCATTAATACTCTTTCTAGGTTTAATTACTGACTACAGTTAAATACATTTCTGCCAAATATGACATGTGCTAGATTACCAAATAATACCCAATGTTTTGCCTCAAATACCTTTGGCCTGGTTCCCTGCGAGACCCACATCACCTATCATGAACATAGGAGAAGATCATTTTCTAAGGGTAAAATGTTAGTCTAAAAAGCAGGAAAGACAGAAAACTTCTAAAACTTTCAGTTTAAAACTTGTAACTGCAGAAAATAAATCACAAAAAAGCAATACTTGGCTAAGACTGAAGGTATATACACCTAGCAAGTAGTACGAATGCATTTCCTTATTAATTCATATTTTATCAGATGGATTGCATAGGGAGATTAATTTGAAAATAAAAAGAGTTCAATGTAAGGTTATAGAAACTAAAATAGATGAAAGTGTTATCAAAAAACAAAATTTTGACTTATCTGTGGGCTTTAATTATGCATCTTTTCTGTATCACTTGTGATATTGAGGACCATGTGTTGTCAAAGAGAAGGGGAATGTTTTTTAAGGAAGAATAGCTAAAAAGAGGCCTATTGTAATTAACTCTGTATATCAAAGGCCATAAATGCTTACAGAGATTTGAAAGTTTTAATAAACACTAGCTTAGCTTAAGTAACATTTTCTTAGCTCAACTTAATAAGGCCCCCATTTTATGTATCCAGGGAACTTTTATGATTCTTCTCGTCAATGCCTATGACTTTACCTTGGCCATAATTATTCCATATGTGAGAAAATACACAAAACAAAGCCAGAGTGTATAATGACATTTTAAACGCTAGAATTACACATGAGCGTAACTGTTTAGACAGTGAAACAGTTAATATTTTAAATAAACAATAATGATTATAGGTTACTTCACATCAATAAGGAACTTTTAAGGTAATATCTGTGTATAATATTAGTGACATAAGAAATGTTCACAATGACAAAATATTTTATACAGAATGCTCATCTTGGCATATTTCTATTAAAATCATTTGTAAATTTAATGTAAATCTGACTTTTGTATATCATTTATTCATTCAGAATTCCTAGATTTTTTTTTAAGGAGAGCTTTTTAGAGAGAAGGGAAGGGAGGGAGAAAGAGGGAGAATGGAGGGAGAGAAACATCAATGTGCGGTTGCTTCCCATGTGTCTCACACTGGGAACCTGGCCTGCAACCCAGGCATGTGCCCTGACTGGAAATCGAACCAATGACCCCTTGGTTTGCAGGCCTGCACTCAATCCACTGAGCTACACCAGCCAGGGCATTATTCCTAGATTTTTTAGTCTAAATTTTATTTTCCTTGTGATAAAAAGAGTTATCATTTATTAATAGTCCTTTGAGTTAAATATATAGTTCACATTACATTATACAAATAATTTTATTGTAAGCAACTAAGTTATAAATTAACTGTGCACCTACCTCTGTCTTGAGAATCCTAACATATAATTAAAATAATGCTTTAGGAGAATACATATCAAATGGTATAAAGAACATACATATTCACTTCAAGACTTTATTTTGAAAGAACCTGATGATATGAAACTGCCTCATTTGCTTTGCTGTATGTCACTTTTCTTTTTAAAGAGAAAGGCCTATAAAATGTGTTTCATACTGATTCTAAAGAGTACACTCATTTCCATAGCCTTTCGCATTTTATTGTAGCTCTCAAATGTATAACCTTTGCCAAATACCAAGCTCAGTTCTGTGCTTCTCAGTGGTAACACTAAACTCTCTTTTTCTAACCTAATTCCTTAAATTGTGTCATAATTTCCTTCTGGTCCTGCTTTTCTGCACCTGTTGTTAATTCCCAAACATTCAAATGTCAGGTGGTTGGGTTTGTTAACTGGGAGGGTTTTTCATCTTCCTGTGGGTAGTGTTTTGCTCATTACTAGGTGATTTTTTTTTATGGGCAGAATAATGATATTCATGGGAAGCTGTCTGCCAGAGAACTCGGCTGAACATTGCAGTGGATCTGCATCACAATGCACTGTCCTCTTTTTACTGCTGGCAGATAGAAGTAAAGCTGTAAGGACATTTCCCGCGACCTTACTGTGGACTCCATGTAGAAAATTGGTTTGAGATCTGATTACTTAGGAGGATATCTCACAAGAATATCAATCAAGTAATAGCATGAACGATTTGAACTTGCCTTTTTTTCATTTCTTACAAACTCCTCAGCATCTTTTTTTTTCTTCCTTTTAAAAAATATTTCCAATTTGCAAGTTGAAGAAAGATACAGACAGGTGCAGAATGGTGACTTGTACAGGGACTTGTGGCTCTGTGCTGACATAAAAGGGGTAAAGTAGTGACTTTAGAAAGAGGCAATGTGAAGGAAAAGAGAAAGCCTGTTGATTGCATTCTGACCTGCACCCACCACAGGTGGGAGATCTCAGGACAATTCTGTAGGTTATCGGGGGATCCGCATACCAGTTTCAAAACCACGGCCGTAAATGTTACAGACACCAAGCTATGTGGGTGGCTGCGAACAGGTACCAAACCAGTAAAAGCTCAAGATTATCTTACAGAAAAAGTATTTATCAGTCAGTATATATTTGTTGATTTCCAGGCAAATAATTATAACCAAAAATTCAATGATGGGAAAACAGATATGATTCTAGGACATATGACACTTACAGTCATGTCTAATAAGCAGAGAGTAATTAAATAATGCCAAATTTTATGTTGTAATCTGTGCTAAATGCTAAGAAAGAAATGCACAGAGAAGTAGGCTTGACGAAGCTTCCTGGGAGGAAGTAACATTGGCCTGTCAACTGAAGGTCAAATAGGAATTAACCAAGAGAAAAGGGCAAAAGTAGCCACCCAGTTAAGAGAAAAATGGCAGTTTTACAAGGCCTTGAAGAGTCTCTAGTCACAGCACTTTTGAGAGACTGCTAAATTTTGAAGAGTTTAAAGGAAAGCATTGCCAGGTTCACATCTGCATTTGTGATGTGATCTCTGTGGTGTGAGCGTAGTGACCCCATTTAATGAGACATATAGGTACGGGGGAAACTAATGAGGAGACAATTAGCTTTGGAAGGAGATCTGCCTTTCTGAAACGCTGGATTAGTGTAGTGGTACCATAAGTGGAAACAAGTTGATTATCTGAGAGATACTTGGTAAGTGAAATGCAGCAGATTCGATGATAGACTGTACACACTTTAACCAGACCAACACCGAGATGGTAAGGTTTCTCGCATGAACAGCAGTTGGTTAAGGAAACTTTCACTGAGCTGAGAAACACTCTCAGTTTTCCTGACTCGTGGGTACACTGCTATAGCAGATGTGAGGCACTGTTGAGATGCTCTGGAGATAAGGTGGAGAGTCCATTGGCTATTTGGATATGGGACTTAAGAGAGAAATCTGGAGTGGAGATTCAAATTTGAGAGTCATTCGGGTGTAGATGGTAAATGACATCATGAATGTGAATGAAATCTACTTCAACATCCTGTCTCAAATTAAAGACAAGCTAGACCTTGAGAGGACTTTAAAGAAAGAAATCAGTACAGAGGAATGAGTCCCATAATATATAATAATTTTATTTTTGAAACAGAAAGTGCAGGCTGCCTTATCTCCGGTCAGAAATATCTGTACTGCTAGGCCACCAGGTGGGTTTGCACAACAACCCAAAATGTATGTTTTAATTGAATGCAATTGCATTCAACTTCAAACGAGCTAGATGTGTCTCAAAATATAAGGCTGAAACAGAAACATTTAACTATAGATGTGGATTTCTGCCTGACTACATACCTGATTATTAAACTGATTGGCAGTTTTATCAGAATTATCAGAAAACCAATTTAAACCTAAAATCATTCTAACTTAGATGGAAATAAAGTGTAAACTCTATATGTGAAATATATGTGAATTCAATCTTAATAATGTTATCTCTTATTTGAGTGCAATTTTCTTCTTTGTAACAGAATATACACTTCCCTGGAAATTTGACTTGATGACTTAATTAGCAATGAAAAGAAAAACTCTTGAAAACCTACCTTCATTGCTGTTACCAACATCAGCGGTAATGAGATATCATCACTTGACCAATTTTAAGTTACAACAAAAACAAACTGGAAATTAAACTAGAACATAACCATTAAAGCAGCCACACTTTAAAAAATAAAATCAATAGCCAATTTTTTTCTAAGTATGTGCACACTATAAGAGCAAAAAAAAAAAAAGTGACATGCTTGAAACAAAGTAGAAATGATTTTTATCAGTTCAGCTTTTTCCTCAGAGAGGAGTAGAATATGCAGCCCAGTCTTTTTTCTATTTTTTTAAATCTCAGACTACAAAATAAAACCACCTAGAAAGGAAGGGATCAAATCTCCCCTTAGGCACAAATATGTAAATAAATGGATAGGTAGATGAGGTGCTGATGTTACTAGCCAGAGTCATTTTCGGAATGTTTAAAATGAAGGGCTGAATATTTGCTATGACTTGTCCATTCAAAAGGCTGTTAAACTATAGTATGAGTCCTCATAGACACAGTGCCTATGCTGGTAATCGGAAAATATGACTTTTCCATTTTATTCAAATTTTCCATGAGCTCATTACTTTATTTGCATTGCTTTTTGTTTAGAAATGGATAATATCCTTAGATTAGAATAAAATTCTATGATAAATGAGTCAGTCATGGTTGAGCACTAAATTTTCTTGATTTTATGGTATTTACCAAAATGCTTCCACTGTTTCCACTATAAGTAAATTAATAGGTACCAAATTTAGTCAGTAATCTAAAAATTCAATCTAAGTTGGAAGATTTTCTGTGCCAAAGTTTTTAAGTAAGTCTGTGGTGTGCCATATAAAATCAAGTCAACAATGCAGTTTGAGTATTTTCCTTAGTAGTATTTAATTAACTACAAAAATTGCTACTTCTAGGTTACAAATAAAAAGATTTTAAAACTATTTTCAAATATTAAGGTATATTTGCTACAAATATTTGACTTGGTTACAAGAAAACAACAATTTTCATGCCAGGTAGGTATTTCACACTTGTCAATATGTCAAATTTTTTTTTGTCATGAAAAAAAAATGACTGTCCTCTATGGCATTATGCAAACAATACAATATCATTTCCTTTGTTAAACCAGAATTGATTTAGTATTTAGGTATTTTGCCAAATATCAGCCAACAGTAGGTTAATGTCAATAATCTGCCCCGAAAACCAGAAACATGGCACAAAACACCAACCACAGCTATTTGTTACCACTGCAGTGTTTGGGGGGCGATTATGTTATATCTCAAGACAAAACTCTCCAACAATTTACTAAAATTTAAGGAAAACAGTTAACACCTACATATAAAATGGATCATGATAGGATGCATAACAGTCTAAGCATTTCTGGCCATTAAGCAGTCTGTATGGTGTTAAAAAACGCTTGCTTTTTATATAGTAGCACTGATGATTTTCTGCCAGCAATGACAGAAAATAAGCAACTAATTTATTTAAATTAGATAATGATATGGATTGAAATAGTTAATATTTGATACAGCACTAAATGATCTCTAGCAGATAGTAAATGCTTAAGTTATTGTCAGACATTCTGTTTAGGCAAATTGTTATGTCTTCAAAATAAAGCTTCCTCCTATAAAAAAAGGTGCCGCAAAAGTAGCTCCTTTCGATGCCTAAACAGTTCCGTATTTTGACTGTGGCGGGAATCCCCTGAATCTGAAGAAGGTCTGTAGACCGCACCCATGCCAGATTCTGGGCTTCGACCCTGTCCTGTGGTTGTGTAAGAGGTGAGCATGGGGCAAGCTGGGGGAAGGGTAGACCTGATTTCTCTGGATGAATTTCGTAACCTTCTATGAGTCTATAATTATTTCAAAATAAAAAGTTAAAATTATTCAGACTCTAGAAAAGTTTCCAATCCTACAAACTCAATTCCACGTGTTTTCATCATCGAGTGTCGCCTTAAAGGAGTGAGGAGGACAGACTACGTAATGTGAAGGGCCCAGTAAAAATTAAAAATGTAAAGCCTCTTGCTCAAAACTATTAAGAATTTCAAGACAGCAACAGCAAAGCTTTGAACCAGGGGTGGAGCCCTCCCCCAGGTGGAGCCCTGGGAGACTGAACAGGTCACATGACCAACAGGCAGCCCCCTGGGAACTAAAGACAGTGATTCTTGAATCACTTTTGCTAAATAAAACAAAAGGTTAGTTTATCTTCATACATTGATGAAGGCATCTAACTATAATTGAGAAAAAGTATTTATCCAGAAGACAGAGAAAGACATAATGTGAAGAGTACTTCCTTTGGGTTACAAAACTTGCATGATGTTTTATAAACAGTCAGCAAAGTGACTTTAACAGCAGCGCTACAGTTTGGGTTTATTTTACCTACAAGAGACATGGTTGCTGCAGTCCCTTTGAAAATTTTTTTACCTTAAATTAGAACAGATAACAAATATTGATAACTTGTTTTTAAAAAGTTGTAATAATAAAAAAATAAAGCCTCCTATACCTAGAGTTTTCTCTGGGCTTTTTTCCTCACCTTGGTGCTTCTTCCACTTTGAAAGAGACAGACTTCAGGCAGCTCTAATCTTATACTCATTCATTTAGTACTTGCAAAGTCCTCTTACTAAGCTTGCTCAGTTTTTTTATACTACAACAAGAAATAAATTTCATCCACTCCAGAAATACTTCTTTAAGATATAAACTTTATACCACCATACAGGATTTAAGAAATGTCAGAAGCTATACAAATGGATATACAATTACTTACTCACTCACAATGTTCAACTCACTGTGAAATTTACTGTAAGCTTAACTCATTATGAACATCATCTAAGAGATATTTAGTTTCAAAAACATCAGAAAAAAGGCTTGACTTTACTCCAGTACCAGGCCAACTTACTAACAAGTTGAAGAATGTGAAAGTTTACATCCATATGTGCACATCTGTCTCTCAGCATTTAGCAACATTCATTTTTGTCCAATTCTTTACGATGGCTCTAAACTGTAATTTTTTTTTTAATTACTGTATTTTTCAGACTATAAGACACACCGGACCATAAGATGTACCTAGGTTTTAGAGGAGGAAAATAGGAAAAAAAATTTTGAAACAAAAAATGTGGTAAAATATTTGATAATATAAATCACATAATATTTCACCAATATAAATGTAAACAGCCATGTAAGCTACATTCAGACTATAAGACGCACCGTAATTTTCCTCCCAAATTTGGGGGGAAAAAATACATCTTATAGTCTGAAAAATATGGTAAGTAATGTAACTAACTTGCTTCTTTTATAACATTTAATAGTTCTTTTCAAAATAGCCCGGCTATAACCACTTATGTAGTCATAGTAATTTAAATGTTTATTAAAAAATACTATCAGCTAACTTACATTGTAAAAAATATGACAAAAAATTCATGTGTATATTTTTGTGAATGTATTTATACATGTGTGTACCTCTGTATAAAGTCACTAACTGGGAATTTCCAGAAGTGATATTTATAGCAGTGTCATTTAAGGAGAAATAAGTGGATCTGCATCTGAACTCTTTATAAGTACAGTCAATAAATTAAATAAAAATTAAAAATACTGCAGGTATATACTATATACATTTTTGCTTGTTAAATACATAAACCCATTGTCATCATTTTGACCAACAGAGCTTTCCTTTTAAGTTTACCATTCATTTAACCAGTCTCCTACTGAAAAACATTTCAGTTTCTTTCCATTTTTCACTGGTATAAACTGCTTTAATACATCTTTATAACTATGCCTTTACACACTTGCCCATCATTAGCTGAAGATAAATTGTGGAAGTAGATTGCTAAAACAAAGGCCATGAACTTTGAAGGCTTTTGATGATAAAAGACAGTGTATGTTTCTGCACTGTAATCTATGATAGTGTTACTCATCATTTATAATGGAAATATAACAGATAAAATTATATTTTGTATTTAATTTGCTTTTATTTGTCTACAAGTATGGTCAAATATGTTAAATGTGTTTATTGGCCTTTAATATGTATTCTTTCCTAATTAATCTATTTCATTTCTGTCATTTTTTTCTTGTCACACTTTTAATACTGATTCATAACATCTCCTTATTTGTTAAAGAAATTAAACTTCACCTGTGATACACTTTGTTTTCTTTAGTTTTTCTTATTTTACCTTTGACTTTTCTTCATGCATTTTGATTATAGTAGCTTTTTGCTGTGGAATATACTACTTTTATTCATTACATATTTTTATTTTTGTTATTTTGCTAAGAAAATAATTTTATAGCATAGTAATAATAAAAATACATCAAAACCTTTGTCAGATAATTATCATGTTTTATTTTACATTTTATAAATATTCTTGTTTTAACTTTTATTCATACTGGATTAATTTTGGTAAAATGAGGAATAAAAGCATATAACTCTGTTTTAAATCCCAGTATCTAACAATTGCCCCAGTTTTATTTTTAAATATTTAATTCTTTTTCTATTAATACTAGACTTGTGGTTTGCAGATTCTCATTTGATTCTTTGATCTAAGTTTTTATTGAAGGACCAATATCACACTGGTTTAATGTTGCAAGAATATATTTTGATATCTGCTAGGACAATCGTCTCTCATTCCTCTGTTCATAAGCAGTAAGCTGGGCTAGTCCTATCCATTTATGGTTCCAAGCCCGATGGCAGACAGAGCCTCTTTTTGCCCAGCATATCTAGTAAGAGGCAAAAATATAAGATTCTAAGACTCTTTTTGCCAGAGCAATTTCAAAATTCTACCCATGTGGGACTCAACATTATAACAACATAAATTCTTCCCAAAGTAATTTCTAATTCAAACACACCTCTAATCAATATAAATAGACTATTTTAGAGATAAAAATGTAATTGTAATGTTCATATGAGAAATAAGATGAGTTTTTATTGTATATTTTACAAAAATGTGTTGAGTTTAGTACTGAGGTAAAAAAGAAAAACATTAACTGTAGAGAAACTCAGACTCTATTTATAAAAACCGCACTTGATAAAGTTAGTCAAGTATGTAGAATTAATTTGTATAATTTTTACCTGGCTTCAGATAAATCACTTAGAAACAAGATTATATCAGCTGAGGCACTTATTCCCTCTAAAGATAAATTAAAAATTTCAGCGTGAAAATTACTCTTTGAGATAAATGATCAGATGAGGAGCTGAAGGTCTAGAGGATTGCAGTGACTTTCCCCAGGGCACAATACTATTTAAGTGCTCAGCAGGGAGTAGCAAGCAACCCCCAAACCCCGGTGCAGTGTCTCTGCACTTCCCAGGCCTTTCTACATGATCTTTTGTATTACTTTTTCCGCCTGGTTTTGCTGCAACCATACTGAGAACAATATTTTTTTTTCTAACCGAGATAATTCAGTTATAGTTGGGCAAAGTGGGTAGAATCATGTGTGATTAAATGCCTCAGGCACTATGATAACGCTATTATAATTGCTTGCAAGATATTAAAAAATTTCCCAGTGAAAAACAGAACCTTAGGGAACAAGAAGACCAATCTTAAAGAAGGCTGATGAATTCTCTTGAGGAATATGTTAAGAAGACATCCCACTGCACTCATATATCAACATCTTAAATTCTTTTAAGATACATTCTAGATGTGTTTAAAATACTCAGTTTTCATCAATTAAAATTTCAACGGCATGAAAATAATTAAGTGAAACCCAATATATACGTTCTTGTGACTACTGTACAGTTTCTAAAATTATGTTTTGAAAAAATACATAATGGCACAAAAATATTTTTGATAAAAACCTTAAATGAAATAATGTGACAGCATGATTTTATTTCTCAAAATCTTTTATGTCTATATGTGTATATATTTTACATACTTACACATATAGCCAGAGACATATAGGAGATTTGTTAACCTTGGTAATTTTTGTTGAGTCCTGTTTTATGTTTTCTGACATCTACGGTTAGCATACATATTCCATTGATAAGAAAAACAATACTGAAAAAAATATTTCTTCAGTTGTGTCATACCAGAGCTAGACTAAAATCTTGACAGTGCTCTATATTTGAATATTATAAAGCTTATAAAGGTTTTCATATGTGCTATATATTCAAAAATTGAAGAAGGATTAATCTTGTAACAAATGCATTGCCATTGCTGTAGGTCAGTGACCTCCCACCCAAGTGTTGCAAGAGGCACACTGGTGTCCTGCAAGAATTTGTAAAACATGCAATGCCTGACCACTTAGTCAGGGTCACTGACCTCTTTTCCATTAGATTGTCAAATAAAAAAATAACAACAGTCAACACAATAGCAATCTGGTGTGAATGAATCAAAATTATACCTATTTTTTGTTATACTGGCAAAAATATATATTTTTTGGTGTGCCGCAATATTTTAGTAATTAGTTTATGTGTACCATGAGATATAAAAGGTTGAAAATTGCTACTTTAGGTGAATCAACTAAGCCTCAGTTAATAAACTGAAAATAGTAAGAAAAATAAATTTAGCCTATATAGAGAAAGCTAGATCTGAATTAAGATAGCTTAATAATACACAGTTTAAGCACTAGAAAAGTAAAATTCTTCTTATTGTATAAAAATTTGGTGTAACTTTTATTTTTAATTGCCTGAAATAATGGAAATCGGGTGTTTTCCTTTTTAAAAAGGGTAAATTTGGTGAAAGCTAGGTAATGCTAAATAATCATTATGATAATTAGGAAAGCTAAAACCAATTAGAGCATTAATAAGTACATAGAATGTCACTCAGGAAACCTAGTCCTCACACAAACTTCAAGGGAGTCAGAGTAATATCAATGTACCTTAACTTAGTTCAGAATGTAGTTCTCCTAAGGAAAATAATTGCTTCCTTGTTGCATCAATCTCATGTGATTTGGGGGACAATTATATAAGGTAATGCATATAAATTGCTTATCAGAGTACCTAGCACCTAAGTATTCAGATCTATATATTAGGTTATCCTCAGTATTATCAGCAGTATTATTATCCATGTGCATGGCTAATCACATGGGTAATAATTTTGTGAATCATATCATTTTTGCTCAAACCATAATAATCTTGGCTATTTCACCATTCACGTGAAACCGGGGGGAGATGTGAATCATGTCAGAATACATATTATTCATCCCAACAGATTTTTGGTTCTCAATAGAATTTTCTTCATGTTTTACTTTTATTCTTTTTTTGTGTGTTTTTATCTTTTATTCAATGATGTATTTGAGCTTAAGAGTAATCTAAGATGAAAAAGAGAAAATGTATGTTCTCCGCCATGAGATAAATATCGCTAAAACAAGCAAGTTGAAACAATCACAGGGACTTGCAATCTTTTTAAAGACTTGAACTAAAAGAAATAATGTCTATTTTTTAATGTCCACTTTAATTGCCTACCACAAAACTCTCCTGTCTACTTTCCAAGGCCCCATATATCAGTACGGCACCTCCCAACCTAAGTGAACTCTTGTCTGTGTGGCCATATCACTATAGCAACAAGTTCCCCTGGCATTTCTGCCAGAGCACTAAATTTGTCCAGACTATAGGGAAAAAATTCTACCTTCTGCTTTGAGTTTGTTTTTAAATATGTCCAAAAATTCTTTGAATCTTCCCATCAATAAGTGTTACCTAAATTTCTTCCCCTTGTGGACAATGACTCAGTGATTGGCTTCTAATTAATAAAATATGGTGGAAGTAATCGCGTGTCCCTTTGGAGACTAAGTCACAAAACACATGATTGCATTCTCCTTTCTCTCAGATCACTCGCTCCTAAAAAGGCCAGCTGTTGTGTCATGTGATCAACCTTTCAGCCTTACCAAGAGACTTGGTTAGAGATGGCTAACAAAGAACAGATGCTTCCTGCCAAGTGCCATGTGAGTGAGCCAGGAAGAGATTCCTTCAAACCAAGTTAATCCTTTGGTGACTGCAATCCCAGATGACTGCAGCCCTGGTCGCCACCCTAACTGTGACCAGACATGAGATCTTGAGTCAAAATGGCCCAGTTAAGTCTCTTTTGCATTTCTGACCTACAGAAATCACAGATGATCGATGTTTTCTATTTTAAGTTGCTATGTTTGAGGCAATTGTGACAGCTACAGATAACTAATACCTGTTTTGATGCTGGAATTGGATATTACGGCAGCACAATAAACCCTACATTATTGGAGTGGATTAGGAAGCTAAAAAGTATTGGGGGAAAATGTTTGTGAAAGCATCAAGAGCTTAGAAGAAACTGAAAAATTTTATATACTTTGGAAAGGCTGCAAGTGAGGGCTTATAGGAAATTATTAAAAAATCTTACTGGGAATGCAAGGAACAGGAATCTTTGTGGTAACAAAATAATTAGCAACAAGACAATCTACAGTAATGTAAAGAGTAGAAAATATATTTACTGAACTAAATGAGTGAGGTTAGGGGGTTTCTAGGCAGGGTGGTAAGGTGCCACCCAGTTTTATCTTGATGCTTACAACAAAATGTGAGAGAATGGATCTCAGATCCACTAAAGAAGGCCAAGTAGAGCTGAACTCCAGAAATAAAGCTACACATATGTGGTTGATTGATTTTTGATAAATGTTCCCAGGCAATTCAATGGGTAGAAGAATTACTTTCTAAAAATAGTACTGAAACATGTAGCTATAGATATGAAAAATAATAAAACTTCATATCTTACATAATTTCCAAAAGTTAATAGTGTCACATACTTAAATGTAAGATCTACAACTACAAGAAAATAAAGGAATATTTTTACTACTTTTGGTTAGGCAAAAAGATCTTAGATATAATGCAAATAAATGGGTCATAAAAGAAAAACATTTTGTAACTGGCCTTTATCAAAATTACAAACTTCACAGAAATGTATACCAAAAGCCGTGAATTTTACTGTATGCAATTACACCATGTCTTATTCTGTTTGGGCTGCTATAACAAAATATCACAGACTAGGTAGCTTATAAAGAACCAACATTTGTCTCTCACAGTTCTGGAGACTGGAAAGGCCAACATAACAGTGTGGGCAGGGTCAGTGTGTGTGAGGATCCACTTCCTGTTTCTGAGATGGAACTTGACCCTGTGTCCTCACCTGGCCCAGGGGCCAGTGGGCACTGCAGGGCCTATTCTACAAGGGAAGGCATTCTATTCAGGAGGGCTCTGCTCTCCCAACATCATCACCACCCAGTGACCCCATCTCCTAATACTATCACCTTGCGGGGTTAGTTTTCTACATACAAAGTTTAGGGGACACAATCATTCAGTTCACAGTATCATGATAAACCTAACCTAATAAGAAATAAACAAATCCAAGCAAAGGATCTTTGCAATTTCGTTACTGATCTCTGGTCTTGTTAAATCCTGATTGAAGAGCATTACTTATAATAATTTTATTATATTAACTTATTTACCTTCTGTTTTTAATATTTAATATGCTTTATTTGTTCTTGACATAAAGGAATATTCTTGGTTATCAGGATGTAATATTTGACATTTATCCATGTTATCTATCCCTTTGATATTGATTAGATTTTATATTTGTTTATTTACTTATTTATCCACTTGAATTATGTTAACACAACTTGAAAGAAGTATTAAACTTCCCTAATGCTTTTCTTCTATTTCTCCTGGAATGTGCTTCAAGTTAACAACACAAACATCGACACTGTGTTACTTGGTACATAGATAATTATACCTGTCAAATACTTATTGTCAATAGAATCAGTTTGCATCATAAAGGAGGTTCCTTTGTCTGCTTCCATGTATTCAGGCCTGATTTCTACCTTTTCAGATAGAAGGCTGCAATTCTACTAGCCTGGTACTTCCATTGGCTTCGTATCTCCCTGCTCCCCCCACCCTCGCTCACTCTCTGTCCATGTCATTTCTGAATCTCATTTCCTTAAATAGGAATTTCTCAGGTTTTACTCTGGAAGCAAATCTTTGACTAATCTCTTGTTAGTTTTTCTTTTGACTATTCTCTTAAATCCATATGTACTTATTGATATGTCAAATATGAACACACTCAACATTGCCATATTGTTTTATTTCATACTTACTATGTCTATTATATTGCTTTGCTAGTTTTTGGTATTTCTTTGTCCTCAGTTGAAGGGTGGCTTGAGTTATTTAGTCAATTAGCAATAAAAATAGAAAACCCTCAGCTAAAGTTTAACCAATGCTAAATTTTCATAAAATTTTTAATTATCACCATAACAATATAATTGTATTATGTATAGTTTGCCATTTTTATCCATTCTATTTATTTTTTTCAAAAGTTCTGATTTCAATAAAACACTTTAATAAGAGACCCCCTCGGATAAATAGACTACACCTACATTTTTGTCCAAAACGCTTAGCCTGTATTCAGTGATCAATAAGCAGAATGTCTTAATACTATATTTCTCAATATGAAATCAGTGTAGAAAAGACATCAAAATCAGAAGTGTTGAGCTGTACATTCAAAGCCTCAACTTTTTTCTTAATCAAAATCTCTGGGACCAGGTCTAGGATTTTTCATTGCATTTAACGTCTAAAATGGAACTGCAATATTTATTGAAAGTAAAGGGCCACAGTGTAATGATCATGGAACAGAAATAAGGTATGACAATCAAGTGTAAATGAGGCAGTACCCAGAGCACTCAGATCCTTCCCTTTGATTCTTTCCCTCAGTAATATCTCAATCATCCTTCTTACAACCCTTATGCAGGACGATGATATCCTGGCATGACCCGGAAAACTCTCCCATCACCATTTCTTCCCCTATGTCCCGGAAGTCCAGGCATGCTGGGCACTCGTCAAGTCAGCTGTGTGGTGCTGGCAACATCAGGCCCAATTATTGCCTTTGTGCTGCTTAGCATGCACACAGGTTACTGGTCTGTGGCCAGTGCTCCACTAGGAACTGATGCGGGAGACTGGTCATTAATGCCAGCTTTGACAGCAGTGAGGAAACAATCCCAAACCTGGATAATAGTCTTAGTCTTGATGGTAGCATTGACATTTTGGGGGTCCACATTGTGATGAGATAGTAGGCAGTAAGTAATGAACTTAACCATATCAAAAGTTAAATATCACCACCTAGTTTGCTGGCTCAAAGAAGATGCTTGTAGTTTCTGCTACAATCAACAGTTTACTGTAGGCTTCTTCAGCACATAAAACTGGAGCTTACATGCCAGAGGGAAATGATATAGGAATTATGTACCAGAGAGTTATGAGATTCTATTAGATCAGCATTCAGGGCACCATCATAGCTGAATGAGGCACGTTCTGGTTAATGAGGAAGTTAACACCAGTGTAGCTTGTGTAAACCTGGTGTAAAGTTAAGTTCTACAATATTGGTAAGATGGCCACATTTCCTACTGTGAAGGAAAAAATCAAATTTCTATAAAATAGTGTGGATGGCGAGGACTGAGTTGTAGGTTGTAAATGTGAAGAACTGGGTAATAAAGAACTTCAGCTTGAGCTTCTTGCCATTGTCAACAGAGAAAAGTTTTAAACAGCAGAGAGGCAAACCTAGAACCATTTCTTCCACAAAAACAATGTCTAACAAGACACCCGATGGGCTACCACCTTGACTTTGGGTCTTTTAACCTTCAGAACTGTGAAAAATAAAGAAAGATAAATGTTTGTTTTTTAAGCCAACCAGTCTATGGTATTTTATTATAGTAGCTCAAACAAACTAAGCCAATATAGCTTATTGTAGCCAAATTTCAAATAGTCCAGGTCCTACAGTTTGCTAAATTCGGAAACTCTGTCCCAGAATGGGGGAATGGAGTAAACTTCCTGATTAGTAAATTAAGGGACAATAAATATTATATGCTCAGATCAGTTTCTCATAAATTTCCTTTCTGGAGTGGAACTACTTTCACAAAATGAGTTCATTTGCTTCTCAAAGGAAGCTCCTGAGTGATTGAAAGTCTGACTAATGACGGCAGCCAATAGTTGGCATACATTTATTTGGTACCTATCAAATGTTCCAAACACCAAAAGAATCACAAGTATTTTCCAATGTATATGAAGAAAATAGTGAGGACCTCTTCTGAGAATATTAGATTAGGCCATATTTGTGAATAGAGAGGCCAATAAAAGAAAACTGGGATTCTTACATGATCTGGGAGTCATCTGTTTGGTTGAGTAGCATGTGGACATCATGTTCACCTGTGCTAAAACTGAATTTGGATACTAAAATTTATTCTGTATTATGTAATGGGAATAATCAAAGGAGCTTGGAAATATTAGAGGAGCCTATCATGTGAACCCTATTCAATCATAGCCTCTTGCATCCCCTGAGAGTCCTCCTAGGCTACCTTTTTGAAAACTGGACTGGTGTAGATGAGTGGCAATGTGAGGAGACATACCTTCAGTAGCTGCTATGTGTACTCTGAAGATGTATGTGGGAAATTATGCCACTGAACAGAGATCCCTGATTTCAGTGAAAATAGTAAGATTCTCAGGAGGCCGAGGCACCAGGGGCAATTAAGAACAGAAAAGCAGCAATAAAAATCTATATATAGGACACTTTTAAGGGAGTGTCAATGGCATCCTAGGACAGTTTCTGCTAGATTTATAAACTGAGAAAACTTTAAGTCGGGATTACAGAGCTGATGAAGGCCAATATAATAGATCATTAAGACCCTTCGCCTTTTCCAAATGTAAACTAAAATTGCTGTGTGATCTTTGAGGGAAACAGAGTGTACATCCTCTTGAAGAAGGACCCTGCTATCAATTTTCGTATGCACATCACAACATGCTAATACATGGATTTTAGGCCTCAGCCTGCCTCTTTATCAGTGCAGCAGGACCCAAACCCACAGAATGGTCAGCCTTCCTCCTCTGAGCACATAGTTGGAATAGTATCGGGGAAAATGTAGCATTCCTTGATTGTTTCCATGGTCACTGGCATAAAGAAACTTGATTTATTTAAAGGGTCAGGACAATATGCTCAGAAATGATCTTCCTATCAAAAAAGTAAGAAAAAGCAGTTTCTTATTCTGAGATAAGCATAGTGTTAGAAGCACATCAAAGATTTAAAATTTTTACAGGTGATTATGCCTGTCATATCACCATTTAGCCTACATATTTATATTCTGAAAAAAGATAGTAGGTCTTAAAAATAATCATGGGTGGGGCGGGGAAAGTGGTCGTGAGAAAATGGAGACTATATTCGAACATGAATTTAAAAAAGGAAAAAATCATGGATTATTATAAACTTAGTAAGGTGGGTTTCAAATTGAAATTTGGACAGATATGGTCCCCTTATCGAACAAAGCAGAGAGCATATGCCCTAACAACTGATATAAAGCTATCTATGGAAAATCAGTAAGCAGCAAACAAAAGAAACATTTTGCTTTCTCCTGGAAAAAATAACAATGTACATTCCCTATCCTGTCTCAGTGTTATACCAATTCTCTATATGTGTACTATGATTCAGTTTAAATAGATACTTTTTATCATCAATCCCCAAGACTTCACAGCATTTCACTATGTAGAGTATGTACCCAAGCACAGCTGCAGAGGCACAGGAATGTACTTGATAATGAGATAGAAGTGGCAGAGATAAGGATTATCTTCAAACAAGCCCTGAAGGAAGACATTCTGTGTGCCTCTTCTCACCTTACCACTAGACTCCCCTCCTTTCAATTCTAGGATCTTATGGAAAAAGTTAACTATGATCCACTGACTGCGGATGAATGAAATTGATAATAGTTACAGGTGGCTCTGCACAGCACGCTGGCAGCAGCCAGAAAGAGCTTCTGGAGGATTTATCTCAGTCCTAGTCCGTGTGGCCTGCAAGGCAGTGGAGAAGATAAATTATTGCAGGGAATTCAGATGCATTTCATGGTCTACTTTGGAAGGTTGAGCACCTAAAGTACTTTAGACATTAAGCTCCACTCCTATTGGGGATTTTCTTAAATATATTGATGTGGCAATCTCAGCTTCAAAAGTATTGATGAAAATAATACCAAATATGTTTAATATGCATATTGAGTTGATACTATAAAGTAGATCAGAAGCAATACAACACGGATAATGAAGATTTAACTTTACATAATTTTAAATTATTCTAGCGGATACTTTAATCTTGGTATTTACCGAAAAGATTAAATTATATTTAATTTTAGCAATTTCCTTTATACTCTGTGTGAATATAATGCCAGTTAAAATTGTTGCCTTTACCACATTATTAAAAGAACATAGAAAAATATAGAAAATTATTTGTCTCAACTGTTTTTAATATCTGATGTTACTTGCAATGTGAAGTACAAGTACAAAATAAATACAGCCAGTAATGAGACTTCACAAAGGCATAATTTTACCTGATTATAATACTGCAGGTTTAAAAGATTAGCAGAGAACAACAGCTTTTAAGGGGGTGATCCAACATAGAAAAAGAAATACATTAATTTATTACTAAGCTTTAATATCATTCACTCTCGCTCAATATTGAAAACAATTTTTAGAATTTTATACCAAAAAACATTCTTTCAATTCTCAATGTGAAAGAGAGAATTACTTGTTTTTATTAAGCTTTGGTTGTTAAGACAGAATTATTCATAGTTCATTATTATAAGGCAGCTCAGGGGCAGCTGTGACACATGAGCAACAGGAGAAACTTATTTTGCTTCCTTCTGGCTTCTCTGTTATGTTTCCATAGAAGCACATAAAGAGCTTTCAAATCATTTGTTTTCCAGAATTCATTCAGCCTATTTTCATATATCACATGTTAGAGGCCAGATACTTTTAAACTCATGAAGGAAAATTCTTTCATAGGTTTACATAGGGCCCAGAAGGAAGGCAATCTATTTGTGCCCTAAGTGAACAATTGTTTTATTTCTTTCACATAACTCTACTCTTACACTCATGATATGCAATAAGCTACAAACTAAACACAGGTTTCAATCACTGACAGGAATACCAATAGGTTCATATGCAAGTTCTACATTTGGCAAGGTATAACCTCAATTTAAACAAGGCGTGAAGCAAATCTCTGAGAGAAGGCAGCGGGGCATAGCTGTGAAGTGAGCAAGCATTGCATACAGAATCCTGACGCCCATCTGTCCTCACTACCAACGAGCTTACTAGCTCAGGCGGGTCTTTTATCCTCTCAGTCTTGATCTCCTCTTCTGTAAAGTAAGAAATAAAACATCCCCTACCTCAAGCGGTTGCTGTGAGGATGAAATGAAACAATGTATATTAACAACTTTAGACTGAGGTCAATGACTGTTAGAAATCTGCTTGGTTTTTCTTTACATTTTGTAGACTGGTATTTAAAAAAGAAATCACATTATCTTTTTAAAAATTAGTAAATATATCAGCACACTACCTAAGGATCCTGATACAGCTATAATCAATGGCCACTCTCTTTAAGGAAGAGATCTACTACAAAAGCTAACATTTAAAGTCCTTTTAATGTCTATGAACATGCTTAGTTAAAAATATGCTGAATTATTTGCGATAATTAAAAGTGTTAATCCTTTATTAAGATATGATACATCAGAGTTTTATATAATAAGTAGAGTTTTGTTATTTATTAGTCAGACTTTGTAAAATGGCAAAGTTTAGGTCTGATTGGGTAAATAAATCAAAACAAGAAAAATTAAATTATAGACTTAGGACACATTTCATGACCCTCAAGATTGTGCCACAATTCCCAAACTATCACTATAGAGCTGAGTATGATCTCATCCTCTGCACACACTCCTCCCTGAAATTGTGACTAGGTTACACTTCAGAAGTCTTCTATAAAATCCCCCTGGGATTAGTAAGATTAGCTTTTATTAGTCCTTTGATATGAAAATTAAAATCATAATCTAATCACTTATTATTTTGTACTTGGCCTATTTAATTGGCCAAGAGCAACATTTTGAAATGTGAACTATGCCGCACAGTGGGCATCATTCTCTTGCTTTTGTCTGTAATGAGAAAAACTCCAGTATTTTACCATTAAGTACAGTATTTCTGAAAGGCGTCTGGTAGGTCCGGCTTGTCATGGTGAAGACTTTTTTTGCCTATGCTAAACGTGCTGCACTGCTACCTAATTTTACACACATTATTTCACTTATTTGTTGCAGCAATTAGTATCATTATCCCTTATTTTCAGATGAAGGAAATGAGACTCAAAGAGTTAATGAGCATCAACTTAATGAAACTAGCCAGTGGGGCCAGAAATCAAACCAAGGGGCATAAATATCATAAACTTTGACTGCACTATAAAGCACTTCCTTACTCCATTTTTCTGTTTCTAGTTTCCCTCTTTTACAACATATCCGAAAACTGATTATCATATGGAGGTTTCAAAGATGGCACATTTATTGTTTTATTACTTATTTTCAGAAATCACCAGTGAATCTTATTATCTTCTGTAATGAAACATTTATTATATCAAGAAATCTACTTGCTGTTGTGTGTCTCTGGCACCAAGACCTATTCCTGTCAGTCCCTATCAGAAACGCTGAGCTCGGTAAGATCAAACTAGCATGCACGAACAGGCTCGGTATCAGGCACCCACAGTGACAGACATTTCCCACAATTCTTCTCTTTTAATAGGGTTCAAGTTTGAATATTTGATGTTCCAGGTGTCCTGGCAGCTGAAGGTAGCCATGTGACATGATTTTGGCCAATAAGATATATTCCAAAGTGTTTGAGGGGGATTTCTGGGAAAGCAGTTTAACAGGGACAGACTCAGACTCCCATCCCTTCCTTTCGTTTGGTGTCCAGGTTGTTCCCTTCCTCCCAACTGGAATGCAAGCACCAAACCCAGAAGTGAAACAGACACAATGAACAGTTACTTGCTTCAGATAAAAACGGTTTGTTGGGTTGATAATACAGGAGCTGCTACACTAACTTATTCTGCCTAGTCCTGGAGTCACTTTACATTAAAAAAGAAAAAAGAAATTTACACCACTATCTCATATAAATATTCCCTGTCTTATTTCCTCCCTTTTTAATTCTCATTTCTATGCCTCTCTTCCAAAGCTATTGATCTAGTATATTCATGTGTCCTTAATCCACAAATGTTATTTAAAAATATGTACTATTGTTTCTTGAATATGTCTTTTTAATTTAAACAAATGGTACTAGGCTGTAAGACCTATTTACTATCTTTCTCATTCATCTTTGTGTTTTTGAGGTTCATCCACAGTGCTGTATATATTTCTGTCCCTTCCCTCGTACTGTTTCTAGCTTTCCTTAGTATTACCTCATTCCTTATCTTTATATCTGCCATGACAAAGTTTCCATATATACCTTCTTACAGGTCTTCTCAGGTCATTTGAGAATTTTTTTCCCTTTGGGAACCTCATTCGGGAGTAGAGTCACTGAATCTTAAAGAATAGATATGCCAAGTTTTACTAAATGCTGTTACGCATTCCCATTCTCCACGACCTTGTCAGCAGTAGAGCGTACACATGTGTAAATGTTTTCATTCTCGTGTTTTAATTCACACTTTTTTACTATGACTTAACAAGTTTATGCAGCTATTGGGCTACAACTTTCTGTTCATTTCTTTATCAGTTTCACAACTGAAATATTTCTCTTTTTACTCTCCTGTATTTAGAGCTTGTTATTAGTTATATTACTTTTGAGAAAATTTTAGATATTTACAAGATATTTAGAATTTTTTCACTGGTTATCCCTATGTAAATTTGATTATAGAAATTGTTTGTAAAGATAATTCTTAAAAATATTTTGTCATGTCAAATCTGCCTTTCCCGTATCGTATTTGTGCTTTTTAGATCTCATTTAAGATATTTTTCTCATACCTTGGTAACCAAAAAGTTCTTCCCAGTCATCTTCTATTATTTTAATAGTTTTTATTTTCTTGACATTTAGGACATTAATACATGTTGAATGCAACGCTATTTAGAATAAAGTAGTGATATAGCTATGCTCTTTTCCATAGAGTGGATAATAGTGTTCTCAACACTGCCTACTAAAATAACCCATCCTTTCCTTATTTGTAATAAACCATCTCTCATTTTCATATAAGTACATACAGAAATATATATATGTTTCTATATACAGGGATGGGGAAAACTAGGTTAGTGATAAACAATAAATAATTAATTGATAAATAATAATACAAGAATAAACTTTAACATACTCATAACTGTAAACCTACTTTTGCCCACCCCTGTATATAGAAAAAGTATATAATATGTTATATATAATATATACATATAGTATATCTCTTATATAATATCTTATATAATAAGTAATATCTTATGTAATATAATATTAGTATGTTATATAAAATATATAATATAATATAAAATATAATATAGTATATAATATATATTATATTTTTTACACACATATATATTTTACTTAGCTGCCTTAATAAACTTTTTCATCTGTAGATAATCTTGAGTCTCTGTTTAGATGATCATATCACTATAATCCTCATGCTTCTTATACATTTTCTTATAGCTTATTACTCCCAGTAATATTAAACATTATAAGAGATAATGTCAATGATAATGTATTAAATCAAATATATTAATAGAAATAACCAAAACTTTCTATTAACTATAATATTTGCTGTTTCTATTAGTGATATATCTTTTACAAAATTAGATAAAATAACATATATTCTTAATACTCATAAATTGAATGTTTTTTTCTCTTAGCATACTTAAATAATTAATAAAATAAGTTGAACAATTTATTTCTTTCCTATAAATAAATTCTTTTTACAATATAATGATTATGTGTTCATTACAAATTTGATAGATTTCACTTCTAATGCCATGGACAATAAATAGTATAGCCCACAAATATTAAACAATAAGATATTAAATTATGCTTGTTACTTCTCTTAGAAGTTGATATTTAATGGAGAAAATAAATATTCCCAAATACATAAAATTTGTATAATCCAAGTATAAAACTTTAATTAATGATTTTATAGAGTACTGCATACATCTAAAAAAAGAATTCATGCTTATATTAATCACCAGTAAAAAATTTAACATTTACCATAAAATTGTGTACAAAAAAGCCTTATTTTTTCCCAAAGAATCAAGAGCAAACAAAGTGTTCTCTGCACTAGCAATGCAATCAAAATGAATACTTTTTGTTTAAATGTGGCAAAAATACCAAATGTTTGCAATACTAACTAAAGTATAATTTACTAACTCTTTGGTCAAAAGAGGAAACAATAGAGGAATTGAACACTTAGAACTGAATGTCAATTAGAACATCAGATGCCAACATCTGTTGGATACAGGAAAAGGAACATAGAGAAAATACGGAATTTAGATACATTTATGAGAAAATAAATTAAAGAAATAAAACTAATGAGCTAACAAGCATTTCGAGAATCTGGAAGAAAGAAAAATTGAGAAAACTGAAAAAAGGTATCAAAAAATAAAAATAAGCATAAAAGTTTGTAATATAATTCTTAGTAAAACAGAGAATATATAAATAAGACTTACAGAACAAACAGCAGGTTTATGGAAAATACTGATGAGCAAGGCAAACTTCTAGCGATGCTGACCAAGAAGGAAGAAGGTGAAAATATATGAATAAAAGTGTTAAGCATGTACTAACACCATACAGGTGTAAATAATAATTACAGAATATGCTATTATAGAATCGGGTAAGAACTAGGAAACTTGAATAGACAGACATACACTAAAGAATCCGAAATGAAGTAAAAGCTAACCTTCTTTATTGTTATAAACATATTTGATACATATGACCACCTCCATGGTAGGCAGAATAATAGCCCCACAAAGATGTCCAAACTCTAATCCCTGGAACCTGTCGATATGTTATACATGAAACCACTAAAATTGAATGGGCCTGAAAAAGTGGAAGAGGAAGTAGAAAAGTCCACGAGAGGCATGCAACAATGGAAGAAAAGGCCAAAGAGTTCTATGTATGAGAGGTACAGGGCCCAGGGCTGCTGGCTTTGAGATGGAGAAAGGAGGTCTGAGTCAAAGAATGTGAGCAGCCACTGCCATCCACAGTCCTAGAAGGGTCAGAAACTACCAAAAATTCTAATGAGTAAAGGAATGGATTCACCCCAGAGCCTCTACAAAAGAAAGCAGCTCTGCTGAGACCTTGAAGTTAGCTTCGGTGTCAGATTTCCTAACTACAGAATTCTAAGATAATAATTCTGTGTTCTTTCATTAAGTTTGTGAAAATATTTTACAGGAGCAATAACACACTAATACATGATCTGTGCTTATTTCCTTTATTTCCTGCATCTCCACAAACGTCCTGTGCTCCAATTATATTTATTTATTTGCCATATCACAGATACCTCATAGATAGTGAATTTTAAGCTTGGACACTTTTGTAAAATTTTATTAATTTTTTTCTTGTTGTTCAATTATAGTTGTCCCCATTTTCCCGCTATTGCTCTCCCCTGCCCTGCCCACTCCCCCACATTCAATTCTCCCCTCCGTTTTCTACTTTCAAGGTATATTTTTCTTTAGAATTCCCTTTCTAAAGAGTCTTGCTTAATTATAAAGCAGAACAAAAAGGACTCTTCTCTGTAAAGACTTCTCACACTCCCTCCTCTGCAATTCTCTACTGCCTCTCTTCTCTACTCGCTGGGAAAAAATAATAATAATAAAACTCTGAGTTTGATAGGACAAAAGCTGCATGTTATTTAACTTGAAATTTCTGGCTCAGGTCTCACAAATAGAAAGAAGTAATAACTTGTTTTATGAACGAATGGCACATTGGCAGGAAATCCTCTGACTTTACAAATCTAGAGAGTCAATCAGCATACAAAATAGGAAATAAATTTTGGGGTACATAGAGACAGGGAGAAACATAGAAATGAGGTTTTGGAAACATTTGTAACTATCCAACACTGAAAAAAAAAAACATTTAAAAAAAAAAGGATAATGCTTGGATGTGCATTCCCCCACCACCCCCCACCGGAAATTGTCTTTCTGTTGATCCACACTTCAGTCAATTCCTTTTGACTAATAGCCTACTGCATCAATAGTGACAGATCACTAAACTCTGGCACACATTTTGGGCCAGAGGAAACATCTTTGAAATTATTTCCAGGATTGCCTGACTGCCTACATGTCCTCATCTTTTAAATATTTTATTTTTGGTGTCTGCACAAATGTTATCTATCTCTAAAGGAAAATTCCGGAGGGTAAACGCCAGGTCTGTATTTTATTTACCTCTCAATACTTCTTTTTATAGAGCCTGTAGCCAAGTATTCTGTACCTTGTAGACATTCAAATGATCTAACTTTTTTTAATTTAGAAAATGAAATAAATATGATTTCACTTTTCCCTAGATTTTCCCTCACTAGCCAAGTGAGTTGATCTGCCTCTCTCCGTGCTGTGCACCTATTTGCACAGACCAGCAGTCATTGTTCAATACTCAGAGCTCTTCAGGTGGCTTTACAATTGTGAAACCTGCAACCAGAAGTCTGGTTGAACTTGTCTCTAGATTACAGTTCATTCTGGGCTACTTAGATAGTCAAATGAGTAAGTAGTGCACTGTTGGGATCCCGGCATCAGCAAAACAATAGCACTGCGCATGTGCAACAGCCCTGTCGCCAATAAGCTCCCCATTGCCCATAAAAGGCATATAGTCCCTAGAGCAAGAGGACCAATCAGTAAGACCCACGACTCCACCGAGCTTCTCCAGCAACGCCCCTCAGCCAACCAGTATATATACCCGCGATCTTTAAATAAAATTTGCAGCTTGATCAGAATCTTGTCTTGCTGCCATTCTTCGCATCTCCTGTCCCTCTCACTCCTTCACTAACAGGTCTACCCTAGTTGACTTCCCTGCTGGTCGGGGCAAATGGCGCCCAACGTGGGGGCAGCCCCTGTTAGCTGATCGAGCGTCGTCCCTCCGTCACCCGGAGCATTCTTCAAACCGTCACCGGACTGCCCACCCGTGTGTCGTCGCATTGTGCAGCCTTGTGGACCCCTCTACCAGGACGACGGATTAAGGTAAGCCCACTATGGGACAG